>SNQJ01S0010020.1:170792-184843 GCA_010110895.2 Picea sitchensis | reverse complement strand
ATTTAAAGAGAAAAATTATGTTCTTGGTAAAAAAAATTGTGAGTTAGAGTTAGATAATAATCTGAAAATAAATATAGAACTGTGTATGAAGAAAGTTCACAAATCTCCATATTAAGATATTCTTCCAATGAAATACTTATCTCCTTATGGATAAATTCTCAAATCCTTCAGGTGAAATTCTCCTTGTGGATAAGGTCCCAAATCCTTCAGGTGAAATTCTCATCCCAGGTGATGTTATTGTGTTCTTGGTAAAACAAATTGTAAATTAGAGTTAGATAATAATCTGAAAATAAATATAGAACTGTGTATGAAGAAAATTCACAAATCTCCATATTAAGTCATTCTTCTAACGAAATACTTATCTCCTTGTGGATAAAATAAAAAATCCTTCAGGTGAAATTCTCCTTGTGGATAAGGTCTCAAATCTTTCATAAATTCTCATCCCAGGTGATGTTATTTGATCATATTTACACAACAATAAAATACTAATCTCCTCAATAGTTAAATACTTCTCTCTTCTTCTGCAGTGGTCATATAATCAAATTCCACGATGCCCTTTCAAACTAAACGACTCATAAATCTCCATATTAAGCCATTCTTCCAAAAAACTACTTATTATCTAAAACATTTCACAAATCTCCATTTTAAAAACCATTCTTTCGAAAAATACTTATCTCCTCTTTCTGCGGTGGAATATATGTTCTCATATAATCTTGCATGTACATGAAGAAAACACAAATCTTCACATGTATATTAATTCATTCTTCAAAAACCATTTAAATGGGATGTATTCATATTAGATATAATGAAATGCTCTTTGAAATTATGTGTGAGCTAGCTCACATATACAATATGTGTGAGCTTATTTGTAAATCTAATTGAATGTTGGTTTTTGTGATTAGTAATCAATTTAGTTAAGAGTTTGAAAATACCCTGGCAATAATGAATTCACTTCGTTGTATGTAGAAAACACAAATGTCCATACTACGCCATTCTTGGACAAGAAAGCAAGGAACACAATCGAAGAAAATTTAGAAACTTTCTCTTTTTTGATGTGGGATAGAGTTTGTTCTCAAATATTCAAATGTTCAAGTTCAAAATTAGGTCTTCATCATGATCTAAACTTAAATAAGTTTGAATGTACACCATTTAAGATAACAATAAACTTATCTAGGGGTTCTATATATTTCAAAATAATTGATTGAAAAGCGTTGAATATGAAAGGCTAAACTAAAAATTTGATAAAAGTAAAAAAAATATACATTTATGAATCATCCTAAATGAACACATCCTTCCCAAATCTCGGTGCTTCCTTTTCTTCCTCCTCAATCTCAGTCTCTCTCCCAAGCACACTCTCAGGTACTCTCTTATCCACATTAGCCTATATAACACATTTCAAATTTGAAAAATTGAAAAATTAAATTTAAATGATTATAACACATTAATTTAAATGATTTTAAGACATTAAATGATACCCATGAACTCCCACCCTCTTCAAACTCTCCCAATGAGAATTGAGACAAGTCTGCCCAAGTAGTAGGAGATGGAATAGGGATTTGTGAACAACACAACTAAGAACTAAATGTAGGATTCAATGTGTTCACAATTATACAAAATTATAAATGTTGTTGATCTCTTATTCACAAGAGTGGAGATTGAACAACTATTAGAAAATACATACCCGATTCAACCCATCCAAATTTAAACTTGTGGAATCAAGTCTCTTACTTACTGAAGATTCATTTAACATATCTCCAAACTGCAATTAATGACAATAACAACTCGATTATTTCTATAGATACAATGATATATAAATCTAGAATTAGAAGTAAACTATCATAAAATGTGTCAAAAATTTCCTAACTAGAACACATACCAATCTGCAGTTCGGATCATCATTCTAAATGACCTTCTTCCAACCATCCCGACGAAATTTTGCATACTCCAAAACATCTTCTGTTGACATTGTATCTAAATTCACATCTGTTTTATAAACAAATGTGGCCCGGGAATTGACTTCCACTCGCTGACAGTTCCTGCCAACATCAACACCATAAAAAATCGCTTCCAAATTTTCCTCGATTGCATTCCTGACCTTTTTTCCAACCTCTGATGTAGCCTGCAACTCTGAATGTGAAGAAAATGCCCCTGTTAGGTGAGGTACTAAAGGTTGTGGATGCCTCGACAATGTAACACTTCAATATGCCCCTTTGCGATCATATGTACGTCATTTACCAGTCCCATAATATTTGGACAGTAGACTAGTATAATCAGGGTGCATATGCAAGAAAAACTCTGCAAAAAAATGTCTTGCAAAATAGTGTGGAACCTCATTGTTCCATGACAATTTCCCATATGCTGCCAAAAGTCTGTTATACAGATGTCCCGCAATGTCAGGGTGCTTAAAATATTGCACCTTCAACATCTTTCTCTTTGGGCCCTCTTTGAAATTGAACATCGAAATGACATCTTCTTTTGAAACTCTATTTTTCACTACCTCCCATTTATCAGGGCACATAACCTTTGACTTTCTCCGTCTCATTAGATCGAAAAAACTGTTAGTGGTTGGCCCCATCTTCTGATATGTGTCCATAAAGTTTTCCAATTAATGAAAAACAATTTGCAAGCTTTGTTTTCTCTTCTGAGGGAGTTCCAAGACCACAAAATCATTTTCCAACCTCCTTTTAACACCTGAGCATCGCTCAAGCGTCATTTCTTCAGTAATCCCTTCCCAAGGAAGTTCATCACCAACATCCGAATGATAGGTGGACGTAGGCGTGTAATATTATGTTTCTTGATAACGCGACCTCATAAATCCACCTTCACCCTCTGCACCGACATTTGAATATTCATGAAAACCACTCTCTCTTTCATTTTCATCCCTTGATTTAAACTCATTTTCTACACACACATTTGGAAGTAATTACAACATTTAACTTCACATAAATTTAAATACACAAAAATACAACAAAAATAAACAAAATCAAAGAAAATTACCAGGAATATTCTTTTGTCATGAGGTATTCCCTACATTCTTAAGTGTAGGAGTATCAATGCACTACCTATCTAAGAAGGTTTCATCCATACCACTTTCTTGAGAAGGTTCTACAGTTGATCTATTCACTGACTCATTTGAATATCTCTTCTGACGAGATTGTTGTTGGTCACTCAGAGTCTCAGTGGAAGAAGGAATTCTTGTTCTTCCTTCTTGGGATAACCTAGAGCGTTTGCGAGGAATGTTTGGAGAATCTTGTGTCGACATCTCTCCTCAATATCTATCCACAATGAAAATTTTATCAATAAAAATGCAGAGATGTACCCAAGTTCAAGAAATTAAAAACGTAGAGAAAAATCCAAGTTTTAATCAATTAAACCGCATAGGTACTCATTCATAAGAAGGTGCAAAGACTAAAAATTGAGCCATGAATCAATCAAATCAAATATAAGTAAGGGATAGACAACATGAAAAATTCTTATCCTTCACTCGTCATCCATGCACATAAAAGTAGGACATTTGAATCTATAGGTCTTTAAACACCGAAGTGACGACTTTCGATTCGGCTCCTGGCCGACTGCTCATGCATGGACTGATGACTAAAGGGATAAGTGACAGAAGATAAAACCACAATGTTTTAATAATAATCAATAAAACCCACAGATAGAAGTCATTGAAATCAAAATTTGGGTTTTCCAAGGGAAATCAATTCAAAAAAACAACAAGCAAGGGGATTCATTAAAAGTTCCCTATGGTTGGATCCACAAAGACTACATATAATGAAATGAATTAGAATTCCCAAAACAAAGAGTTTAATCTTCATAACCTCACACACCCACTAATAACATAAGAAATCTTTAGTAAGTGGTGCACAACAACTTGTTATGCCTTTAATCTTGGCACACAAAAATCTTGTTTTACTAAGTGGTGCACTCTTATCTGATCACAAATTGGATAATGTTATAGTATATAACATATGAACTGTGCAAATGTTATATTATATAGTTGGATCACTTGAGAGATTTATGGACAAATTGTTGGATAGTTGTCGATATGGTTGAACTAAATACATAACTGTGAAATATTTTATGGTCACCTAAAGTTACATAAAGGAACCTAATTGTACTATAAACTAAGGGATTTCCACAAAGCAATTTCTACATTGAGTGGATAACTACCCAAAATTAATTCAATATCATGTGCATAATCTTTGAACATGGTTCAATCCACTAAGACCACATATATATTCCTTATAACATTTTTTTAAGATTCATTAAAAGTTCCCTATGGTTGGATCCACTAAGACCACATATAATACAATGCATTAGAATCCCCAAAACAAAGAGTTTAATCTTCATAACCTCACACACCCACTATTAACATCAACATGGGATGGGTATGAGAGTTTTTCGCATTCCTAATATAAATTTCAATGAGGTGGAGAAAATGTAATATTTGTGAGGCTTAGTTGGAGTTAGAAATCTAGATAAAATATAGTCATATAAGGTGGAAATTCACGTTGATTGAGAGCAATCATGATAATATTTTCAAATAAAAGTGCATCATAACCTATTGTAAACATAGTAATGTGAGTTTTAATGGGATATATATTAAGAAGAAGATGATTTTGAGTGATTCTTAATTGTCACAAAATTTATGGTGGTAATGAAGCCTATTTCTACAAATAGTAATGTGAGTTTTAATGACGTGTATATTTTGAAGAAGATATAATTGAGTGAATCTTAATTGTCACAAAATTAATGGTTCTAAAGGGTAATGTCTATAGATATCCACACTCCCCTCGCGTTGTGGGAGGGTCATGCTATCCACACTCCCCTAGATGTGTGATGACTAATACTAGTTGTCTACTAGAGATGTTAGGTCAAAAGGTTTGATGCTTTCACATTTGGATTATATCTAGAGTTAGTTCAATATAGTTGAAACTCCAACATATTTCAACAAAGGAAGGCATGGGAGATGCGAGATGAAATTAAGGGTTTAAAGGGAGCCCGGTGATTCCAAGTCAAATGAGGATCACATTTGGGATTCGATATGTGATTCCTTGTTTCCTCACATAGTTCCTACCATGTTTAAATTATAATAATTCAATTTTAAAGATGGATGAATGTTGAATTATTACTCTTTTTATAATGAGGATTATTTGAAGTTTGATTTACTTTATTTATTTGTATGCATGATCAGTTGTGAACATTTTAAAAATATGCATTAGGAACATCGCTTGATATTATCGTCTACGTGTGGGATATGTGTGTGATAGCTATGCCTAAATATCCAACACACATACAATATTATGGTTCAATAAACACATTAGTTACTAATGTCTAGGTTATTAATGAATTAATTAATGAGTTGTCAATTTGAAGTTATATTATAGCTATGCCTACATGTCCAACACACATACAATATTATGGTTCAATAAAGACATTAGTTACTAATGTATAGGTTATTAATGAATTAATTAATAAGTTGTCAATTTGAAGTTATATTATATGAATATAAATATCATCAATAAGATAATAATTAGTTCCCATCTATAAATATTATATGAAGTTATAATAAATGAGTATAATAATTAGTTCCCATCTAAGACTCTTTTATTTCTATATTAGACTTTATTATCCAAAATGAACTATTCGTTATAATTATTCATTTCGTCAAAGGGTCACTACAATTGGAAAAGACCACCAAAGTGGGAGACTGGTTCCTTTTTGAGGAGTTTACTATGATAAGAGTCTATGGTTTGGAAGAAAAGCCATATCAAAAGTGAGTGTTGAATTTGGTAGAGAAGCCATATCAAGAGACTGAAAAAAGTGAATTCATTCAGTTACTAACTAAAAAGCCAAGCATATGAAATTAAATATTGATCGGATGAATTTCAAGGAAAAAACAAATCTACACAAGTAGGCGCAAAGACTAAACATTCAACCATGAATCAATCAACTCATAGATAAATAAGAGATAGACAACAAAGAAAATTCTTATCCTTCACTCATCATCCATGCACAAAAAAGAAGGGATTTGAATCTATAGGTATTTAAACACCGAAGTTACGACTGTCGATTCGGCTCTTAGACGACTGTTCAGGCACAGACTGATGACTAAAGGGACAAGGGACGAAAGATAAAAACAAAATATTTTCATAATAATTAGTAAAACCCACATAGAGAAGTCATTGAAATCAGAAGTTTGGTTCTCCAAGGGACTATCATTCAACTCAGAGGTTTATCATTCACAATGCACAGTTTATCAATAAAATTGTAGAGATGTACCCAAGTTCAAGAAATTAAAAACGCAGAGATAGATAAAAGTTTTAATCAATCAAGCCGTAGAGGTACTCGCTCATAAGAAGGTGCAAAGACTAGACATTCAACCATGAATCAATCAACTCAAAGATAAGTAAGGGATATACAACATGGAAAATTCTTATCCTTCACTCATCATCCATGCACAAAAAAACAGGGCATTTGAATCTATAGGTCTTTAAACATCGAACCTGGCCGACTGTTTAGGCATGGACTGATGACTAAAAAGATAAGTGACAGAAGATAAAACCACAATCTTTTCATAATAATCAATAAAACCCACACATAGAAGTCATTGAAATCAGAAGTTGGGTTCGCCAAGGGAAATCAATTCAAAAAAACAGCGATGGGATGGGAGATGCGAGATGGAATTAAGGGTTTAAAAGGACCTGGGTGATTCCACGTCAATTGAGGATCACATTTGGGATTCGATATGTGATTCCTTGTTTCCTCACATAGTTCCTACCATGTTTAAATTATAATAATTCAATTTTAAAGATGGATGAATGTTGAATTATTACTCTTTCTTTAATGAGGATTATTTGAAATTTGGTTTACTTTATTTATTTGTCAGCATGATTAGTTGTGAACATTTTAAAAATATGCATTAGGAACATCGCTTGTTATTATCGTCTACGTGTGGGATATGTGTGTTCTTGATATGCCTAAATATCCAACACACATACAATATTATGGTTCAATAAACACATTAGTTACTAATGTCTAGGTTGTTAATGAATTAATTAATAAGTTGTCAATTTGAAGTTATATTATATGAATATAAATATCATCAATAAGATAAGCATTCAATAACTTTGGTCAATATGTGTGAAGTAATATTATATGAATATAAATACCATCAATAAGATAAACATTCAATAAGTTTGGTCATCACTATAAGTAATTTTTAAAATGTCTTCAATATTAAGTTATATTAAGATGAGGTGGAGCAAATGAAGCAAATGTAATATTGGGAGGCTTTGTTGGAGTTAGAAATCTAGATTGAGAGAAATCATGACAATAATTTCAAATGTAAGTGCATCATAACCTATTGTAAACATAGTAATGCGAGTTTTAATGGGATATATATTTTGAAGAAGATGCAATTGAGTGAGTCTTAATTGTCACAAAATTGATGAAAATTTACCTTTTTTTATATTGAATTAGTTTGAAATTTTAAAACTTTAATACTTACATCATTTCTTATTTATCTAAAATTCCAAAAAATACTAAAAATATTTCTTATATAAAAATAAATGGTGTTTATTATAACCTTTCTTCATTAAATTTATATTTATATACCCATTTTAATAATTATACTATGTTTCATTTACCTATAACTATTTATAAATAGGATAACAAATATGGTCACACGAAGATGTTAATACATTCCTATATTCATTCTTATAGATGTCACAAAGTCATATATAGGTGTGTCCTTTATAGATGGACATATGGAAAAGACTTGTTAAGTGTCATATATATTACACTATAAAAATTTGTCACAATAGATCATACCATAGTTTCTAAAATCAATTATATGTAATATTTTGTTTTAAAATTAAGATTTAATTTACAATTTGGATAAGAAAAAAACATAAAATGATTAGTAAAATAACATACCAACCATGAACAAAATTAACATACCAATCATGAACATAATTAACAGAATTAATTATGTTCTATTTCTGTCATATTTAATTCAGATTTAATTCTGTTAATTCTGTCATTTTTCATAAAATGACAAAAAATCCAACAAAGATCGGAAACACACATCATTTTAGCTATGTATTACTCTTACTAATTGTTCTTACTGGCCATATTTAATCTCGTGATTTAATTGCTAATTTGTCATTTTTCATAAAATGACAAAAATCCAACAAAGATCGGAAACACACATCAGTTTAGATATGTATTATTCTTAGTTATAACAACATATCAAACACATATCATAGAACATGAACAAATCTACTTGTATGAGTCATAACCCTATATTATGTTGAGACCATATAGACGCGTAGAGTAGATTATCATAAGTTGAATGTATAGGTTGTTGTTGTATTTGTATTAGTACCGAGTTAGAACCAATCCCATAAACATGAAAAGGTATAAGAAGTGCATATGTTACATAGAGCACACAACCAAGATAGGTCTTATTCATATCCTATACTAGGAGTAGGACCCTAATCAATAAGCATCCAACGCCGCTATTATGAACTTAGCTATATTTGGAATTACTCTGGCAAAGAATGTAGTAATTTTAGTTTGTTCGTGTCTTGTTGTGGTCTCATATCATAGGTCTTGTTGTGGTCTCATATCATATTATCTTATTACTTCATCATGTTAAACCCTATATAGTTAGTTGGTATGATTACAATAGGGTTGATTCATGGTTACGTACAATTTCCCCATCCCCATTGTTTCCATGATTGTAATTTTTAACTAAAAATTTCAAATTTCTTAAAATTTAAATTCAAAATACTATTAGCAGAGAAGGGAGCTTTGTCAACGCTGTAATTTATTTTTCTCCTATTGCAGCAACTACTATAGACATACTTTTGTATTTCAAGCTTTTTGTTAGGTCTGTTAAATATTGTGATATGTATTAGGTCCTTTATGGTGATGTTTCTTTACAGTTGTTGTCAGAGTCTAATTTTGTTCAGTTTGGGTACTATTCGGGCCCCAGGGTAGTGGTGGCCCTGTATCAGTCATGCTTAGCCCTTGTTCTCACTGTTTATAGTTAGAATATCTAGTATGTATCCTGTCCTAAAGTTTACAGTCTCTTCAGGCCTCTATCTATTTTCTGCAACTCTGTCTATTTGTTTAGCAGTTGTATGGATTTCCTATGGAACTGGGCCTTTGTTACTGGTTCTAGATATACTTATACGGTTGCTTGAGGTACTACATGGACATGGCCAAATATGCTCATGTCCATGTACATTGACATGCCCGAATCCAGGCCTGTCCCTATATATAGATAGGGCCATATTCATCCCTGTCCATGGATAGGGACATGTCCGAATTCAGGCATGTCTTTGTACATGGACAGGGCCGAATAAGGCCCTATCAACATTCTAAACAAAATTTCTAAACTCAAATTTTTAACTAAAAATTTGAGTTTTCTAAAAATTTAAAATTTAAACATATTTGAAATTCGGCCCTGTTTAAAAATTTAAAATTCAGCCCTGTTTAAAACTTTAAAATTTAAACATATTTAAACATATTTGAAACATGTTTAAAAATTTAAAATTTAAACATATTTAAACATAAGGGGCATAGCCATATTCAAACCTGTCCATGTATAGGTACATGCCCGAATTCGGGCCTGTCACTGTACATGGACAAGGTCAAATAAGGCCCTATCAACAATCGAAAAATAACTTCTAAATTCTAAAATTTAAATAGAAATTTAAAATTTAAGCTAAGGGACAGGGCCATATTCGGCCCTGTCCATGTACAGGTACAGGCCCAAATTCAGGCCTGTCACTGTACATGGACAGGGACGAATAAGTCCCTGTCAACAATCTATTTTTTTTTTTAAATTCTAATTTTAAATTCTAAATTCCAAATTCTAATTCAAAATTTCCTAATCTAAACATGCCTGGACCAAACACCCATAGCTCCAACATCTGCCTGCCCACTGCTCCAACGTCCACAACACCGCTCGTCCACAACAAACACCGCCCGTCCAGCTGCAACAAACAACAAACACCGCCCGCAACAAACAACAAACATCACCCACAACAAATAAAAAATACCAAACAGGAACACTAGCATCCGCCCACACACCAAACACTAACAGGTATGAACTAACTAACAAATCACAAAAACTATTGCAGGGGCAATGTGTGGGTAATATATAAACCTTATTTCAGTCGAACTAATCTTTCGGCCGAAAAGTTTTTTCGACCAAAAGATTATTTCAGACTAAACATTATTTCGGTCGGAATATCTTTCGGCCGAAAAGATGTTACCAAATGAAAAATATCTGTCTGGCTAAAATTGTACACGAAAATCGAGGGCATCATCAGGGTTCCATTTGATTTGACGTTCAAAGGTTTGGTCTAAACATTTTTCGGCCGAAAAAATAGGACTTTCGGCCGAAAAGAAAATTAGTTCGGCCAAAAAAATGTCTTTCGAAATTTTGGAGACCCGATTGTCACGAAAGTGTTACCCACCTTCATGAATTCACCCATACATATCATGGAGATGCAAAATTATGACATGGTATTGGAGATGTGAATCAGATATTCTTTGGATCCATGCATGGAATGGGATGCTACCTATGAGAGGGAGTTGTTGGATGATTCCAGTGGATGTGATGCCTAGAATACTCTAAAGATTGGAGTGATCTATTCCCATGAGAGGCATAAGGATAATGCAAGGTTGTTGGTGTGATTCCCATGTATATCTAGTGATTAGAGTGGATATGTTTCCTGATATATGCAAAATGAAATCATGACAATTTTAATTCATCGATTGATATATTTGTTGAAGTGCGTTCAATTTTCGCAGGATTATTGTTTCCAGTCTTAGAGATTGTGACCGTCTAAAGGGTGCTTCCAAATTTTCATATTGGTAGTTCCCACTGCAAATTTTGTTAAAGGATATGTATCTTTGGGACATCATAGATGTTAGGCAGAAATATTGGTGTTTAATTCCGTTGTAGTACTTACCCAACTGTTTAATTTGTTAATCCGAGGTTTGTAGGCTTACGAAGCACACACACTATATATGAAGGAATGAAGTAGAAGTAATCTAATCTAAATTGCTGAAATGAAATTAATCTAGGAAAGCTTGAAAGACTAACTAGGAAAGCAATACAACATGTGAAGAGTTGAATGACAAAAGACATATGTGAGCTCACACAATAAATCAATCTCAAATTATATTACAAGAATCAAATGACAAATCATGAAATAATAACAATGAAAGAATCAAAGCTAAGAATCCCCTTCTCATACTTACAAGACTAAATTATGAATAACATGATGACCCTCATGAAGAGAGAACACTCTCTTATATACATGAGTGTCATAATTACAGATCCACTATTCTCTCAACTTATTCCTTCAAATTCTCCACACCTATCTTGGATAAGATATCCTATCAAAATCTCCATGATCCTCTCCTTTGAATATGCTTGAATGATTGTCCCAAATATTCTTCAAATATTCAAAGTTTGAAGATGAAATTCGAATTTGAGGCTAGGTGGTAATATTTGACTTTGTTGAAATCTTCAAATATGCCTGCACACATCATCAAACTCATCCAACCTTGATATATAATGAAAATATGTTAATTTCTAATATTTAATTACAAATTCACTTTTAATACTAAAATGAATACAATGGAAAATAATAAGGAAAAACCCAAATAAATTTATGGAAATGGTATGATAAAAGGTTTATTAGGACCATGAAATGTAAGGAATGGTGAAGGGAAAATAGGATATAAATGTGACATTTCTGAGTCCTAACATCACCCCCAACTGAACTTGTTGCATGTCCTCATGCAACCATGCATGGATATTCTGAAGAACCTTTGGCATTGGAACTTTGGTTTTGATTGATGATGTATTTTTAATAAGGAATATTTACAGGATTTGAAATACAGGAGTATCAGCATGTAAAATACATGTGTAACAACATATAATACATGTGTAACAACATGTGAAATATGTGTAACAACAAGTGAAATTTTCTTATGGTTGATTCTTGTGTGACAACTATGAATACAAAGAAAGTTGGTTCTTGTGTTAACAACATTCATTTCACTTATTGATTTTCTTGCTGCAATAATTTATCCATGTACTCACTGGAAATAATTATCTATCAATGTGCATAAGAGAGAATCATTGAGTATAAAAAATCATTTTCCTTATATTTATGAATCGTGCCAATATGTATATCAATCGAAATGCAACAAAGTGCAATAGGGGATCGTTGGAAAAGAAAATTTGGTAAACAGTAAATGAGATGAAAAATGGAGTGATAATAGTGGAAAAATGGAATACTAGTAGTGAATATATCCCCCCCCCCCCCAACTGAATCGGTTGCATGCCCTCATGCAACTTAGTGTAGGTCATGGAAGGAAAGAGAGCATGGCGAGGAAATTTTCCAAAATATTCAAGTTAGCATATAAGGAATTGTGTGATTAAAGCTTAGAAAACAACATACCTCCACTTACCCAAAAAGTAGATGAACTATGCAATAGAAATGTAGTTGTTGCGGCTGCTGGATCGGGAAAACGTGACTAGTGCTATAGTTGCAACTACTGTAACTGCTGGAGCAAAGAATATATGACTGTGACTGTTGGAAGATGGAAGGTGTCACTGCTGCAAGATCATGAAAATGTAACTGCTAATGCTGCAGTTGTTGTAACTAGATAATGGGAAGTGAAGGAATCTGAACTGCTACTACTGAATCATGAGAAATGTAGAAGGCAGAGAATATGGAACTGTGGTACTCTCATAGATATGAAATCAAACTGCTACAACTGCTAAGGGGATCATGAAAAAGTGTATAGTCTTCACCCACTACAAATTGATGGTACAATTCTAATCATGCGAATGAATGTGTCGATGTCGAGCATGAAGAGAAATCATTGGATTACCGGCCATTGATGAATGTCGTTAACCAATGCGAGACAAACTCACCAGTGATGTCAATGACTGTCAAGGTACCCGAGTACATATTGCAAACTGTGAATAGATGTCAAGCCACTTGCAAGGTCTAACGATCAAAGGACATTGATGTATTCCCATGATTGCTAGCGAGAGAACTTGCCATTAAGGCATGCAAGCCTCTAGGTACTCAAAAGGAACTCTAGTCTATATCCCAGATAAGGTGCTGAGGTCAATGGGGCAAGACTTGTTGAAAGGTGGGCCTTAAGGAATCCCACATTAATCAACGCGAGTTTTTATAAAATGATTGGTAGGACTAAAAGATAGATCTCAGTAGCAACAATGTGTATGGCAAGGCAATGTAATCATGTAAAGGGAGTTTGTTTTATTCAGAGGGAAAACTGGAAAGGAAAAAATGAACTAAAAAAGATAAAGGAAACGATGTATGCAACTTAGAAAAATAAGCGTGTGAAATCATGAAGGATAAGTCAATGGAAGATGGGCGTCAACATCAGGATGACTAATCATCCTTGAAGGAGAAATGGGATAGTGTCACAACACAAAATTTGGCAAAATGTGGAAATAATAGTGTATCAACATGGTCGTTGTCTAACAACAAACATCTAGATGCGCAAAAGTTTATGTGTAACAGCAAAATGTTGTTGTCCATCAACAAAATGTTTCTGTGTAACAGTAAAAATGTTTTTGTGTAATAGAAAACGTCCTGATGTTTCTAATGAGTAACCGCTCCTTCAATCTGTCTAGAAAAGCATGTGTTCTTTGAAGAATTTTGTGATTCTTGAAAATCACTTCAGCAACAAAATGAGTCATCTCCGACCTACAAAACGCTTAGTACAAATCCTGCATGAAAACTGTGAGAATTTTTAAAAACATATCATGCAGGAATAAGTACGAATGATGTAAATCAAAGAAAATAGAATGTGTTTTGATACTTGTTGTCGTTGGGCTCGTTTCATCGTCGATCGATGTGTTAAATGTCTTAAGAAAAACAAATTAATGTTAAGCGTAAGAACATGTTATGATTTTAGGGATGTCCATTTGCAAATTTTATTTTTGTTTTTGTTTGTTTTTATTTTATGCTCTAACT
>SNQJ01S0010020.1:139825-170782 GCA_010110895.2 Picea sitchensis | reverse complement strand
TGTTTTATAACTAAAATGAAACAAAAATAATTATTATTTTTCTTTGTTTTTTTTTATTTTTTTGTTTTATAATAAAACAAAACAAAAACATATATATAAACAAAAATAATTTGCGTTATTAAAAACTAAGAAACAAAGAAATATCAGTTTTGTGTTGTTAATTCAAAATATATATATATATATATATATACTATTTTATTTATTTACAAAACAAACAAAATAAATGTGATCTGCTACAATATGTCTATGATAAAACTTTCCTGCGTGCATTTGGATCGAATTTCAGTGTTTTCAATGCAGCGGTGTTGAATTTTTGCTGGAAGGATTTGCGTTCTCAAGCTCCATTCTTTCCCATTCGTGTTAGTATATCCGCCAAAGCCAGGATCTATTCTAACTGAGAAATCTATGGGGAATTTGGGAGTCTTTCCATATAGCCATGAAGTTTTATTGCTTTGTTCCAATCTGGAATAGTCATCTACTGCTGAACATCCTTTATGATATCAATTAAAACAGGTCCCGGCCTCCCAGATGCTGCAAGATAAAAGGCCTCTCGGACGACTCGGGGAATATCATCAACATCCATGATCAAGTAATTGTGCTCTGTTATAGACCGAGTCACCTCCACAATAGTGGCTACCCTCCTTCAAAATCATCGATCTTACCGATTAGATGGAACCTTGCCATCGGTATGCGCAGATCACATTTCCATGTGAGCTAGGCTTGGCATACAACCCAATCTTCATCAATCGTGATAGTTGCAATGTTGGCCATTGTTGATTTAGCAGTGAAATCATGGGCGTAAGGGCATATGGGCGTATAAGTCCGGATGCGTCTTCTTCATTCTGCTCAGGAGTCAATAAGAAATTATACCAATCGATCATGATCGTAAGCATTATCAACTACGCAAATAAATATGGAGAAGATGTGAAGAGAAGTGGCCTCATCCAATCTTTATTCATTAATGGCGTCGAATTTTAATTATTTAATGGTGAAATGGACGATCACTTCAGGATCTGGACTGAATTTTAATTAATTGGTGCCGACATATTATTGATATCGACCTGTGGATATGAATAATTACAATCTTGTCACCAACCATTGTAGATATTTTCGACAGTTAAAAACCACCGTAAAGAGGGTATATTGTTGCAAATCTCTCGCAACTGAATCATGATTTTGATTTTACACAACAATGATTAGGTGAGGCAGAGAAAGAATGGTTACACGATCATGATTTGGTTCCTATTTTTCGGTCAAGCCCTTCAAAGATGTAACTACCTAACTGAAATTCCAATGGATGCAACTTCACCACTGACATCTTGGCCCAAAATCAGAGGTAGAAGTGGCTCAAATAAGGACCGACCATATTCAGATCGCATCTGAAACATTCACGCCCACTCCATGTGATTGTCGATATTGAACTTGTTTCTTCAATAATTTAGCACTTGTCGTAGCACCTCCAACAACAAGACCATATATTGTATCTGCCAATGAAACTACCTCTCCCTGAAGAGTCATGTAGTTTCCACCTCTCTTGAGAAGATCAACACCCAATATTTCAGTTTCCGGGAGGCCAATTGTATCTAGGACAGCATGAAATCATCCCTCCAATTTTGTTCTCAAGTCCTCTGATGTGTAGTCAATAGCCTTTTCTACTCCTATTTCCATAACGCGGTCGATGCTTAGTTTTCCACAAGTAGTTACAACTTTACACCCAACTACCACTGATAGTTGTATTGTGGCAAGGCCAACTACCCCTCCACGTCCTATTACAAGTACCCTATGTCCTTTACTTTTTCGAGCAATGATTTTTGAATCTCGCCAGGTAGTCAATGCAACAAAAGCTATTGCACTTTCTTCCACATGAGTAACTGAAGGTGGCTTAGGCACAAGCTCATCCTCTGATAGTATAGCATAATCACTGTAAGTACCTCTTACTGTTGTGGTATGAAGAGCTCCAAAAACTTCTTGGTCTACATTGGAATGTCCAGGCTTATAAAGAAAATGATTGCATTTAATTTTTCCCAAAATAGATGCAACAAAAACATTTTATAGGATGTAATTCACTCCACGGTTTACGTTTAATAGATGGTTATGTAACAACCAATTAGAACTGTTAGTCCACTCATGCATGCATGAGTCTTAGGGGTAAGGGCCATGGAAGAGGTGGAGGGAAGATGTTGCAGTGCAAGTTATCTCTCTAGCATGGCATGTGCAACTTAATTGACCAAATCCAAAATGTATGTTACTGGGTGATTTTTGTATGCAGGTTTTCACTCCAGGTAAGGCGAAAATATGGGGGCGATTGGTATCAAAGGTGTGATCTGCACATCTAATAGTTGTAGGATGTAATTCAAGGGGTGTTGTGGCAACTCAAACCAGAAATGAACATGCAAATTCAAACCAAAAACTATTGCAGCAGGAAAAAAAAATTGTGCAGTTTAAATGGAATTCAATTGACCACAGTTTAGCACTGTTTTAGCATGCCACGATAGTTCAGTGGGGGAAAACTCATGAATTTGCATACCATTTATTATTATTATTATATATATATATATATATATATATATAGTGTCATTTTATCCTAACGCCACTATTGTTTAATTGTTTGCAGATCTGCAAATTTATTCAATCATTGTTACAGCAAAAACGTCATTGTTTCAACAAGTAAAATTTCGCTGTAACAACATGTAAAATTTCGTTGTATCATCATGCTGTAACAACATGTAAAATTTTCGTTGTAACAGCATGTAAAATTTCACTGTCTCAGCGACTGTCTCAGCATGTAAAAATTTCAATGTTTCAGCATACAAAAAAAAATGTCACTGTATCAGCATGTAAAATTTTGTTGTTACAGCATGTAAAATTTCACTATAACAGTATGTAAAATTGCGCTGTAACAACATGTAAAAATGTCGTTGTACCAGCATGTAAAATTTGCGTTCTATCAGCATGTAAAATTCAGTGATTGTTTTAGCATGTAAAGACTCGGCTTTGTTTTATTCGTCTAAAAAAAAAAATATTGTGTTTATTTGCAGGTCAAAGGATAGACGCAAAAACATTCATTCCTAAAATCAAAATCATCCCTGTTTTCTGATCCTCGTGATTGCACGAAGCATGGAGGAGAGCATACTTATTCTAGGTGAAAGAAAAACTGAAAGTGAAAACCTACCTACTCTATATTAATTAGAAATTTAAAGTTAGTTATGTGTAGGCAAATTTCCAGTGGAGCCATTCACGTAACAGTAACAACAATATGTTCAGTGGTAATTTTTCAAATGCATAATGGAAATATTCGAGAGTGAATGAATCTAGTTGTTGTTACTGCAAACTTTCTAAATAAAAAAAAAAAAAAATGTATCTAATCAAGTACTTACCTGGAACCATTGCTCGATATAGATTTTGTAGGCATGGTTTCCCTCCTTTAGATCGTGTTGCAGCTCCTCATTGTCCTTCTGGATCTCTTGCTCTCATAATTTTTCTTCATTAAATGTGCAGGATCCCTTGAATATTGATTCCTCATTCGTTGTTGGAGGAGTAATTAAGCTCGTGGTTGTTGTCAATATCTCCTCTTTGTGAGAAGAGGAGATCCTGACTTTTGCAAGGATGTGAATGAGTTGTTCCAATCTTAAACTCATAGTTAAATCATATTGAAAAAGGGGTTCTTACAACAACCAAATCAAAATAAAAAAACTAAAAATCACACTTGTTGAAACACATGAAAACCTCTTCACAGTTGCAAAAATTGAAATTGCAGAAATTGAAAGTCACACTCTGCATGCTTTGTGCCAAATGAGGCCAACATCTTACCTCAAATTTAGGAATACGTTGGCAAGGAGAACATGAGGAGTCTCCACTCAAGTAGATGTTATGACCCCTTACCAACAAACGCAGACACACTTGCAGGAATTGAAATCTACACTTATGCTTGCAGGAATTGAAACACTCCCTACATGCCCTTACCCATATGTCATCTCAGAGTTAGGAGCATGACTAATCAAACTTGCATGAAAATTCAAACTAAACTTCAATCGATCGTGCTTCCCCAACAACAACGCCAAAATGTTAGGCAGAAATATTGTCGTTTAATTCTGTTGTAGTACTTGCCCAACTATTTAATTTTTCAATCCGAGGTTTATAGGCTTACGAAGCACACACACTATATATGCAGGACTGAAGTATAAGTAATCTAATCTAAATTGCTGAAATGAAATTAATCTAGGAAAGCATTGAAAGACTAACCAGGAAAGAAATACAACATGTGAAGAGTTGAATGACAAAAGACATATGTGAGCTCACACAATAAATCAATCTCAAATTATATTACAAGAATCAAATGACAAAGCATGAAAGAATAACAATGAAAGAATCAAATCTAAGAATCCCCTTCTCCTAATTACAATACTAAATTATGAATTACATGATGACCCTCATGAAGAGAGAACACTCTCTTATATACATGAGTGTCATAATTACATATCCACTATTCTCTCAACTTATTCCTTCAAATTCTCCACACATATCTTGGATAAGATATCCTATCAAAATCTCTATGATCTTCTCCTTTGAATATGCTTGAATGATTGTCCCAAATATTCTTCAAATCTTCAAAGTTTGAAGATGAAATTCAAATTTGAGGCCAGGTGGTAATATTTGGCTTTGTTGAAATCTTCAAATATGCCTGCACACATCATCAAAATCATCCAACCTTGATATATAATGAAAATATGTTAATTTCTAATATTTAATCACAAATTCACTTATAATACTAAAATGAATACAATGGAAAATAATAAGGAGAAATCCAAATATATTTATGGAAATGGTATGATAAAAGGTTTATTAGGACCATGAAATGTAAGGAATGGTGAAGGGAAAAGAGGATATAAATGTGACATTTCTGATTCCTAACAATAGAAGGCATTGTTGTTGCTCCCACTATTGCTACTTTGTTGGCTACACATAGGAAGAGTATTACCAAATTGAAGATAATTCTAATGGATTTGGTGAAGGACCTTTTGATCCCTCACATTGCACAAAATATGCTAATGAGATGTATGCAATGTTGATCACTCTATATTACATTGGTAATGCATCCTGGAAATTTATTCTAAAGAATCAACTCACCTATACACATATGAGTGGCATAGACACAATATCTAGTTACTTAATGAATACTACTCATATTAAATATCATCTTGTGACTATTAGGATGACGATATAAAATGGGGAATTGGTGTCTATTGCAATGAATGGATTCTCATATCCTTGGAAATAATTTGTACAAAGTATTTGTGGCCATGATCACGTGCCTACCTTTGAGACATTATGTGATGCTTTCATACAAGAGGATATAAGGAGAGAAATTATTGTAGCCAAAAATAATGAAATCCTAAAAATCCCTGAATGATAAGGTAAGGAAAGGAGGAAAGAAGGATCATAAGGAAAATTCATGTTTACAAAAGCGTGGAAATAATGAATTGAGTAGTGTGAAATATTTCAAGGGACAAAACATGGGATACTATGTGTCTTAGTTCCCTAAGAAGAAGAAGGTAAAGAACAAGCAATAGAAGTAGTTTGTAAGGAGTGAAAAAATTCAAAATGGATTAGTTAGCATCCAAGCTTGACATTGCCTTCTCCATGGAATTATGTATTTTTACAACACCATCTCTAGTTATGTGGACAATAGTGAATCTAGACACATGACATTCAACAAAAAGGATTTTAGTAGACTTCAAGAGAAAGAGATTAGCACAAGTGGATTTCAGTGATGATGCCACATATCTAGTTGTAGGAATGGGATCTATATATTTTGCATTCCATCAAGTGATTCTTTGAGTTGAATCATGTTTTGCATGTTCCTAGTTTAAATAAGAATTTTTTTTCCATTTCAACCATGACAAATCTTAAGTGTGTGGCTAATTTTGATCATAATAAATTCATTGTAATATATTATATCCAAAGGGATGGTTGCTTCTTGGCCTAAGGAGTGAAAGAAGGTTGCATGTATAGGTTGTTTTTGGATTTTGTAAAACATGGTGTTTTAATACATGACTATGACATGCTAGGAGAGATTTGGTCACTTTCACTATGGACCACTACCACTCTTGAAGGACATAGTGCAAGGATTATAAGACTTCAATATTTATAAGGAAAGAATGTGCAATGGTTGTGCACTCTACAAGAATGTGAACACTACTTTTCCAAGAAGTAAGCATAGATCAATATAGATTATTGATTTGATTAATCTAGATGTATGCATAATTATTTCATCATCTTATAACATGTAATATTTATTATGTTTCATTTATTGATGATTCCTCTAGAAAATCATAGATTTACAAATGAAGACCAAGGATGAAATATTCAATAAGTTTTAAGAGTTTAAATCTCTTGTGGAGAATCAGATAGGTAAAACGATCAAAGCATTGAGGTTCAACAATGGATAAGAATGCACATTTAAGAAATTTCATGTAATTTGTAGAGAAACAAGAATAAAAAGGTGTTAATAGTGTTGATGATTGCAGCTACATGAGACATTCTCCAGCTTACAAACATGAGAGAAAGCCCCTGAGAAGGGTGTGTGGTTCCTATATGAGATAGAGCTGGAACATAAAGATGGCCTCCTCCTTACAGAGAGTTGAGAAGAACTCCAGATGATTCTCCTGTGTAATGCAGTGAGAAAGGAGATCTCCAGAGTTGGACGTGTCTGTGGCCGAGCACAAGGTGAACGTGTGAAATCCAAAGTGTTGGGTGCATCATCATGAGAAAAGAAATGAATATGATGTATTAGCCTCCTTTGATCAGAAGATTTGATGATAAAATCCAAATGAATCTCTTGTGTAATGCAGTGGGAAAGAAGATTTGTTGAGTGTATGTGCCTGTGGATGAGCACAGGTGAACGTGATCCTAGTGATTGAGAACTAGGGAAGAAGTGGTTCTTTTGTGTAATGCAGTGAGCCAGAGATATGGAAATCCCTATGGGTGTGCCCCTAGTGGATGAGCACTAGTGGGTGTATAAGATCCCTTTCTATATTGTTCAAGAGTCAGATCTGCATGTAACCCTAATTGTAATGTAAAGGGTACAGGTTGGCCCTGCCTTAATGTGATTAATAATAAATGTAAAAGATAATTAATATGGTTAAATATTAATTATATTGTGATCTAGTGAGGTCGGCCTTGTTGTGCCAATAGACACTTTTGTTGACAGGTTCATTCTAGTATAAGTAAAGGTAAATTCCCCTTGAGAAATCATATCTTTCATGTGATTTTGGAAATTTCAGCAAGTACACCTTCTTGGGAAAAGTGTGCACCTCTCTTGGGCACTAGTCTTCTAGGGTTTGAGAACCATATTGTGTGATAGGTTTTATTGGTGGTGAAGGTATTTCTCTTGAAGAATATAACAAAGGATTTTGGTTGGGTTTTCTTCCCTTGTTGAGAAGGGTTTCCCAGGATACTTCTTGTGTTCTTGTGCATGGTGTTTCTTCTTGTGATCTTGGTTGTTGCAACATTATTGGATATGGTTAACTGAAATGATAAAATTGGAATGAACTTCATGAATAAACTTTATTATTGAAAAATAAACATGGTATCAGAGCACGGGTCTTGAAGAACCCATTTCACAAGCATCTACCAGTCTCATCTCTTTTCTGTAGAACCATATGACCCTCCTAGGGTTTCCATAAAATACATACGACCCTCCTTTCTGAGGTGTTTCATCCCTTAATACTTGAACATTGGGGATAATTTTGGCATGGGATAGTACATCCTCCTCTAGCGCACCTCTAAAGATGCTCAGAGTGAAATTCTGAGCATTTTGAAATTTTGGCCCTAGGGTTTCTAGGATTTCACTAATTTCTGCAGAAACTTCATAATTAGGGTTTATGCAACTCATTGAAGGAGCTCTTCAGCTCACCAATGTTCTCCTGTCTTTAAAAGGCTTATTTTTGGCAGTCATAAGTCCCCCAAAACCTAAAAGTTCTATCCTAGCCTAATCGTTAGGTTTTCTAGCCCAGCTGACAAAGGGTTGTGAAGAATAAAAAATTATGATGAACAAAACTATGTTGGAAGATAAGCTTGATGGATCAAGCAACTTCAAGTTCCTGGAAGACAAGACTTCTAAGGAAGAATTATTATGGGTGATACAAAACGGTGTCACTGTGAACACCTCCTTCATGAAGATGTTAGAGGACAGAGATCAATCATGTGCCATTGGATAAATCATATCAACACCCTCATGTATGCACTTGTATATTTATTATTTGTATCATTGTCATGAGGGTAATTGTAGGAAGAAGGAACCTTTTGTTGAAGTATTGGATACAAAGGGATCTTAGTGCATTCAGAGGAACAACACACTGGAAGTGAAGAATCCAGGTTTGATTATTATAATTTCCATTCCTCTAACCTATATTTCTAAAGTTTTCTACATTACAAGTAGGTGTTGTAGTTGTGACAACAATCCTTAAATTGTTTTGATTCTAGAGATGTACTCATTCTTAAATTGTTTTGATTCTAGAGATGTACTCATTATTCTCCTTTAGGAGATATTCTTGTTTTGGTTCCTCTTGTTTTCTTGTTCCATACATGTTAAGATTAAAGGAAGATGCTCATCATTCAGAGGGAGTCACTTGACTTAGAGGGAGTCAAAACTATTTGAGAAAGATGAAGAATAGAACCATCATTGAGAGAACCAATGTAATAATGCATGATCAAAATATTTCTATGATTCCATGGGCAGAAGCATGCATGACACAATATATGTTCAGAACAAGAGTCTTCATCAAACTTTGAAAAACATAACTCCCGAAGAAACCTTCACCGGAGTGAAGCCTGAGATTGAATATTTCAGGATATTTGGGTGCCCACTGTATTTTCATGTACCCAAAGAGAAGAAGTCCAAGCTAGACCCTTCAAGGAGAAAGGATACATTTATGGGATAAAACAGTGAATCTTCCAAGACATTCCAGATCTACATCCATGCTTAGAGAAAGATTGAGACAAGAAGAGATGTTGTCCTTGAAGAAGAGATAGCCTTTCAAAGATCCAAAGAATATAAGATGGAGATTGATAGTAAGACAATACCTTCTCCCCCTTCAACATTTCAGAGGGAGACATGCATTATTCCAGCTAATCGAGTTGCTCCAGTTGATATGTCCAGAGATATTGCAGTAGGACATAAAAGGCATGCCTAGGCTCACTCTGCAAGAGGTAGAGGAACATACAAGCCCCTCAAGGCACATTCTGAGAAAGCAAAAGCGATTTTCGAGCTATCCTTCAGTCACGAGCCACTTCATTGATTTTAAGAATCCTTGTTTTGGAGAAGTAACAAGAGAATAGGTATGGCAAGATGCCATAACAAAACAATACCAATATATCTTAAAAGAATGATGTTCAATATATTGTTCAGAGACAAGAAGAGAAGTCTGTGGTAACTTCCAAGTAGATATATAATATCAAACATGCAGTTGATGGAAGTGTCGAGAAATACAAAGAAATATCTATAGCCAAAGGATTATCACAAACAAAGGGATTTGTCTATCATGAGACACTTGATCTAGTAAGTTCCATACACTTCCATCTGTACTACCATCCATGAGGTGGAAAATATATCAGATGGATGGATTCTTGATGAGTTTGGGTTTCAGCAAGAGCATTGTTGATACAAACCTATATTATTATAATGTTGGTGACGAGAGCCTGATTTTGATGACTTATTTAGAAATCCTTGTTGTTGAAAATAAGAAAGCCTTGACTTGTGATTTTTTATGAAGGATATGAGTATGATGCACTACTTCTTGGGAAAAGAAGTATGACAGAGGACCGATGATATTTTTCCTGAGTCAAGGAAAATATACAGTGGGGATATTAAAGAAGTTCAGTATGATAGAATGCAAATCCATGGTGATGGATTTGAAGAAAATGAATGATAATGATTCAGAAGAGATTGATCCACAACTGATTGGATCATTGATGTATATGGTTAACATCGGAATTGATTCATGCTATGCATTGAATGTACTTAGTCATTTCATGAGTCAGTTGAGAAAGACTCACTAAACAACAACGAAACATGTATTGAGATATCTACGAGGCATAGTTAGATATGGCCTGTGATATGTCTCCAGTGTAGACTTGAGTTTGCAAGGATATGCAGAATGGACGGAAAGTACAATGGACAGGAAGAGCACATTCGATTATTGTCTTACAATGAATATTGCCATGATTTCTTGATGCAGTAGGAAACAAAACTTTGTGGCCTTGAGTACCAAAGAAGCAGAGTATGTAGAATCGAGTGTGTGAAGCAATATGTCTTCAAAAGATTCTGACAAATTTACTTGATCATGAGATGGATCCTATGATGATAATCAGAGCTGTGTGTAAATCTCTTTGAGAACACAATGTTTCATGATAGATTGAAACATGTTGAGATAAAACATCATTATATCAAATATATGATGCAGAGGAAAATAGTACACATGCAATACCTTCCTACACATGAGAAAATTGTAGACATCTTCACCAAATTAACTTGGTGAAGAATACCTTCCTAGCTGAGAGGGAGTGTTGATGACTACAACAAAGACAAAGTTAAAAATACATATGTGTGAGACTTGGAATGATGAATAATTCCTCCCTAACTGAGAGGGAGTGTTTATGATTGCAGCTACGTGAGCCATTCTCCATCTTACAAACCTGAGAGAAAGCTCGTGAGAAGGGTGTGTGGTTCCTATCTGAGACAAGGATGGAATGTAGAGATGGCCTCCTCCTTACAGAGAGTTGAGAAGAACTCCATATGATTCTCCTGTGTAACGCAGTGAGAAAGGATATCTGTAGAGTTGGACATGCATGTGGATGAGCACAAGGTGACGTGTGAAATCCCAAAGTGTTGGGTGCATCGTCATTAGAAAAGAAATGAAGATGATGTATTAGCCTGCTCTGAGCAGAAGAGTTGATGAGAAACTCCAGATGACTCTCCTGTGTAATGCACTGGGAAAGAAGATCTATTGAGTGGACGTGTTTGTGGATGAGAACAGGTGAACATGATCCTAGTTGCTGAGCACTAGTGAAGAAGTGGTTCTTTTGTGTAATACATTGAGCCAGAGATATGGAAATCCCTATGGATGTGCCCCTAATGGATGAACACTAGTGGGTGTATAAGATCCCTTGCTTTATTATTCAAGAGTTAGACCTACCTGTAACCCTAATTGTAATGTAATGGGTACATGTCGGCCCTACCTTAATGTGATTAATAATAAATGTAAAAGATAATTAATATAGTTAAATATTAATTATCTTGTGAGCTAGTGAGGTCGGCCTTGTTGTGCCAATAGACACTTTTGTTGACAGGTTTAGTCTAGTATAAGTAAAGGTAAATTCCTCATTGAGGAATCATATCTTTCATGTGATTTTGGAAATTTCAGCAAGTACACCTTCTTGGGAAAAGTGTGCACCTCTCTTGGGTGCTATTCTTCTAGGGTTTGAGAACCCTCTTGTGTGCTAGGTTTTATTGGTGGTGAAGGTCTTTCTCTTGAAGAATATAACAAAGGATTTTGGCTGGGTTTTCTTCCCTTGTTTAGAAGGGTTTCCCAGGATACTTCTTGTGTTCTTGTGCATGGTGTTTCTTCTTGTGTTTTTGGTTTCTGCAACATTATTGGATATGGTTAAGTGAAATGCTAAAATTGGAATGAACTTCATGTTTAACCTTTCTTATTGAAAAATCAACAAATAGTTCCTTACAACTCATAACATAATGGAATTACTATATATTTTAACCTTGTGCAATTAATTACTGCAAACATATTCTTCGTAAAAACATGAAAGAAACAATGGCACACACACAAATTACCTAGAGATTTTACCCTGGAAACCCAAACCGAGAAAACCAACAACTTGTTTAGAGCCACACCTCTAATATTTTATTCATCATCCTCTTCATTTTTAACAATAAAATATACATATAGGATCCCGTGTCATTAAAACCCCTAATCTATTGACATGGATTAGTCCACAACCCTAATTCCTTAATCAAAAATAAAAATCATCGGAAAAACCATTTGCCGAAAAACTGTAAAAAATGGATGCAAAAGACTGCCAATTTTTTTTTCCAGGGGATCTGCCCCTGAATCCCCTTATAAGGGGTAGCCCAACCCTCCCTTTCTCCCATTTCAATGTAAAATACATGGGACCTATCTTGCAAAGAATATAACACATACCCAACATTGCCCAACTTGTTGTTTTCTTTGCATACATGGGGTTACGAGATTACATAGTCAACAATCCAGGGCATAAATTCACATAGATCATCTACACCATTATTTTTTTAATGAATCTGCAAAATTCTCCAAAGTGTCTGCCTTCATTAACAACACCTTCTTGTCTTCAACCATGTCCCTCACAAAGTGATATTGAACATCAATATGCTTTGTATTTGAATGATAAGATAGGTTCTTCGCCAGGAAGATTGTAGTCTGATTGTCACAATATATCCTTACAACTTGATTTACCAACCCAATACTTGAACACAATCACTGTACCCATAATTCTTCCTTTCTTACATGAGTGGCTTACATGTATTCAACTTATGTAGTTGAGAGTGCCACTACAAACTGTCTTTTTCTCATCCAATTGATTGCTCCTCCAAACAAGTTAAACGCACAACAACTTGTAGATACTATGTGAACCATATCTCTAGCCCAGTCTGCATCAAAAAACCCATGTATGCCCAACACTCTTTCCAATCTTGGTCTTCCTTGGTAGCACAATCTATAACTAGTAGTTCCACACAAATACTTGAAAACCCTCTTTCTTAATGTCCAATGCTCCTTCCTTGGTTTTGACATATACCTACTCAAAACTCCCACTACATGTGCAATGTACGATCTAGTACAAATCATTGCATACATCAAACTTCCAACTGCACTAGCATACAAAACATGAGACATGTCCTCTTCATCTTCCTGTGTCTTGGGACACTGATCCACATATAAATTTACAACTACATGAATAAAAACCTTGAATGAATTACATTCCTTCATATTAAACCTTTGCAATATTGTCTCAACATATTTCCTCTAATTTAACGAGAGTTTCCTATTCACCCGATCTCTTTTAATTTCCATGCCCAAAATGAAATTTGCAGCACCAAGATCCTTCATGTCAAACTTAGAGGAAAATTGAGTTTTTACTTCTTGGATAATTTCCTTTTCATTTACTATCAACAACATATCATCCACATACAAGATCAAATAAATAAGATGATCACCAACTTATTTGAAATACACATAGTGATCTTCTTTTCTCCTTGTGAATCCATTTCCCAACATATAAGTATCCGTTTTTTTATACCACATCCTTGGTGATTTTTTTAACCCATACAGGTGTTGGACATGATGTTATGGTGTTGACATTGATGTCAAAGAGGGTTTTCAAACTCATGCATTGTCTAAACAATGATTACTTATGGATACTAAATTTTTCCTATCTAAATGCAAAGGGGAAAGATCAAAATCTGGTGCTCAATAAAATGTGTAAAAAGGTCTAGTATGAGAGTCTTTAGTAGACATCTTGATCTTCGACTTGGATAAATTCGACTTACATTTCCTTAGACTTCGACTTGGATAAATTTGACTTGAATTTCCTTCAACTTTGACTTCGATAACTTCAACTTGCATTTCTCAACTCTTGGTCGACTAAACTTTGGTCAACTTACTTTGCCTCGAACCGACTTGCATTTTGGCCAACTCATTTTTCTATCCATTTCGACTTCTAGGTGGTCGAATCTATTTCATTTTCCAACTCGACTTTGGTCAACTTACTTTGCCTCGAACCGACTTGCATTTCGGTCGACTCATTTTTCCCATTTCAACTTTCGAGTGGTCAACTCCATTTGATTTTCCAACTCGACTTGTGTCTTGAGTGGTCGAGAATTTCCCGTCATATAAACATCCAAAGTTATATTTGTTTTAAATAGAGAATTTTGTGTTGGTGAGATGGATAGGCTATAAGCCTCTTGTTTACATATCAAACATCTTGATCTTCAATGATCCAACAAATACAATATACCTGGAGTAACTGTAGAGGAACAATTATTAGATGGATAAGGTCACTTACTCAAATGTCTAGGCACCTAAGAAAACTAGCAAGCTTAGAGAAAACCCAGAAAAAGAACACAGGCAAGATTTGTGGAATAATTTGTAAACACCTAGTCATTTTAAATAAATATAGGATCAAAGAGACAGACTTGATCCTAATGCACTTAATTATCTTTCCTTTTTTATTAAGAATTGATACCTTGATCGTATTTATAGGTGTGAGAAAAACAACGCAAAGAATAGTTATAAGTATGACTATGTTCGTTAGATCACTGGATTAAACCACATAAATCATAAATTATATGGATCAACAGTGGAAAAGGAAGATTGATCGTAGATTGTTGGATCAATATGGAAGTGTGATACCAAAATTATAAGATTCGATCCATAACTGATATCAACTCATAAGAACCAAAAATATGATTAAAATAATTAACACCTCAGGATCAGGGTTTGTTCAAAGAATTGTTACAACAACAATCAACAATGTTTAGCACCCATATATTCCATTAATGTTTAAAAACTTACAAGGCATTTGAAGTCTTTTGAATTAAAGATAAAAAAAAATTGAATGAAAAAATGTTAGCATTATTATTAAATTAAATAAAGAGGTGCATTGGTTCATACAAAGAGACACAATGTTCCAATTTCATACATGTTGGAATACTATATAAACAAAAAATTATAGTGGAAGGAGAGTGCCTCTGTGGTCTAATTCAGAATATCAAAACACAGAAAAATTCCAAGGAAGAAATTGAAACATTCACATGGAGTGAGGGTGGAAGGGAGGTTAAAGGGAGGATTGGAGTCCTCTACAGGTTGAAGCCTGAAACAAGGAGTTGGTGCTTCCTCAAGTTGGTGCTTGAAAACAAGAGGATTAGAGTCCTCTATAATTTGGAGCATGATCTACAGGGAGTTGGTGCTTCCTCAATTTGGTTCTTGGAAAACAGGGGATTGGTGTCTCCTTGAGTTGGTGCTCAAAATAAGAGAGATTGGTGTCTCTTACAAACTGTAACTTGTAAATGAATTATATTTTTTATGATTGTTACATTTAAAATTCAAATTTCTATACATCCTTGTTGATAAATTGTTATAAATTAATAAAGAATTAATTTAATTTGAGAAAAAGAAGAAATATTGATTCACCCCCCCCCCCTCTCTCAGTATTGAACAACATTCCAACAATTGGTATTAGAGTGGGTTCCTTCACCATAGTATAACCACTTGAAGGCATATTCTTATAAATCCAATGGATAAACAAGAAGGAAAGTCCTCCAAGAAAGCTTTATTGTTCAAAGGAAATAATTATGCATTTTGGAGTATAAGGATTAAAAGTTATTTGATGGCTCTTGGATGTGATGTTTGGATATCTTTGGTAAATGGTTACATTGTTCCACCTACCACACCTTTAGATGCTTCTGCAAAGAATCTCTACAATGATAATTCAAGGGTTGTTAATGCAATTCTAGGTGGATTAGCAAACCCCATATTTGTAAAAGTGATGCATTGTAAATCAACAAAATAAATTTGGGAAAAAATTAAAGTCATATATGAAGGAGATGGAAAAGTTTGAGAGTCTGAAGATGAAAGAGGAAGAAAACATTGCAGAATATTTTCAAAGAGTGGATGAAATAGTCAATTGAATTAGAGCATTGTGAGAAGAGATAAAATAAAAAATTATTGTCCAAAAGGTGTTGATATCATTACCAATGATATATGATGCCAATGTATCTACCTTGGAATATCAAGAAGACCTTGAAAAACTTACAATGGATGAATTTCATGGGATTCTTATAGTCTATGAAATGAGAACCGAGCAAGAAAATGGAAACATCCTTCAAAGAAACAAAGAACGATGAGAATGTGTCAGATGGAATTCACTCAGACATATTAGATGAATAAGAGGCCAATTTCATAAGGAAACTCCAGAAAGTGTTTGGGAAATATAAAGGAAAGTTACCCTTCAAGTGCTTCAACTATGGAAAAGTTGGGAATTTCACCTCTAAATGTCCCTATCCCAAGGAGGTAGATAGTGATGATGAAGATAATTATAACCATAAAGAAATTAAGAAGAGAAAATTTTGAAACAAGAAGAAATTCTACAAGAAAAAGAAAAACTTCTACTCCAAAGACGACAGTAGTGCATCTGACATGAGTGAATATGATGAGAAAAAACTTTTATTTATGGGCATAGAAACTCAAAACAATGTTGTTGATGATAATGAATAAAACTATGAAGTTGAAGGAGAAGTAGACCTTGAAGGATAACTTATTAGTTCTCATGAAGAACTGATAAAATATATATAAAAAGAGAAAAAATCATTAAGTGAACAACTATTAGAACATGAAGAAAAGAAAAAATCAAGAGAAAAAGAAGTTTTAATAACCATCAAGGAATCAAAATAAATCATTATTGAATTGAAGACTCAACTCCAAGTGTTAGCAACAATTTTTGTATCGGGGAACAAAGGTACGCAGGTCTGCAGGATTGCGCGATAAGTGCCCAAGCGTAGCACACAAAAGAAATTTGTTTGGGGCCCGAGTCAAGCGAGCGAGCCTGATCATGGACATGAGAAGCAGCGAAAGAGATCTAGACCATCTGTCTGGGAAAGGATGCATGGTGGAAGATCGGCGTCAATAGGAAATTCCCGACAGGGAAGCGCCCATCGGGGAACTTGAAGCAATCGGGATATCGGAGATCCCGGGAGCGAGAGTTTTGTGCATCGCAGAATCGCAATACGCGATTTCCCGATCGGCGGGGAACAACTGTCAATCATGGAGGATAGGTGGCAGGCTTTCGGGACAAGGAACGGATCGTTGACAGGTCAACGACCATGAGTCATTGGATTTCGGGGAATCGCGAGTCCCGTGGACAAAAACATTGTGTCATCGTGAATGTCGAAACTCTGATGGAGGGTTTGGCTATGGTCACACGAAGACAGGTCATATGGATTGTGTTCTAGCCAGTAGGGGATAGCTCATAGAGGTGGAGCTCATCGCATATCGGATATCGGATTTCAGGAAGCTGGCACCCCTTATTTCTTGCACTTTGAAACTCCGAACCCTGAATTTCCGATAGCGCCCAAAATCGGGCCCACGGATTTGGCGCCTGGTCATTGAGAGGGAGGCCTGGGGAAGGGGCATTTATGTTTGTCATTCTGCCTCTCAGACCCCGATGACGCGTATCCTCCATTTCATTATCTTTCACTCTTAGCCACCTCCACCTCCGCTTATTTCCCCCCACCTTGTTCGATCACCGAATATCCTGTCTGTCATGCCCTATCACCTCAGCTTTGTCAGCTTCGTCCACATTGGCCAGCCGAGTCCCCCTACAGAAATATAGCAAAGCAGCAGACAATCAAAGGTAGGCTACCACATCTCCCAAATGAATATTTGACCAGAGCCTCTCAGGTCCCAATGAATCAGTTAATGTGAATAAGGAAGGTGGGTGATACATCATCTCCTTCCTTAAATAGAAGGATAGAAAGGAGCGTGTACAGAGACAGGCTGTCAATTCCTCCTGACAAATATCGCGTCTGACAGACGACTGCATGGGCATTCTGCCCAACGTCTGCATGCGTAGCCTAACAGAGAAGCTCCTCAATGTCAAGCATTGAATTCATGATATGATCGCGCCTTCAGCGCCTGAGTTAGTTCCAAGTATATGTAGGCATTTCTGCCATTTTTGTGAGTATCGATGGTTGAGCAGAGCTCCTGGTTGTAAATCTTTAATGAAGCATTGTTTCTTTGGTTATGTATGAAATTTTGAGACTTCTTGCCTTATGAATGCTAGTTTCTTTCATGTCTTTGTTTACACTGTGTTAGAGAAGCTCGGAATTGGAGGATCCAGTCGAGTTGTAGCTATTATAGGATGATGTTGTAATGGATCACTGTAATAGTTGCACTGTCTCTAATAAATTCTTGTGATTTTTCCCAGCGCTGAGTGACTTGGAATTGGAGGATCCAGTCAAGTCCCCTTTCAGTTTCTTGAGACCCTGAACCAAGCGGATCTTTCATTTAGAGTCTTTCTTCTACAAACTGCCGAAAGCCTATTGCCCAAAGCTGTTTGTTCACCTTTCTTACCAAGTCTTCCACCTACCCATCTTTTAATCAACCCACTGGCTGAAGTTAGGTCGAGACCTCCTTTGTTACTTATGTACCAGACCCAGTCCCTGAGTTAGAGTAATATATCCTCGAGTCTTTATCTCCATTTGATCACCCCTTTATAAAAAAATCGTGACATTAAATTGATGGGTGTCGGGATCTGCTCCTGCAAGCAATCCAGGAGTGACTTCCGACGCTAACATTTCTAGCGCCGTTGCCGGGGACAAAATTGAAGATTTTCCCTGGGTAGAACGACATTGAGCCTCTGAATCCGAAGGTGCATCGGATTATCAGAGCCTTTCAAGATTTCTAATTTGCACCTGGCGACTCCATTGTGACGACTCCGCTGGGGAGAACTTGCTCTGTTAATTGTGGCTTTCAAAGGCAGGCATACGCGGTCTCATCCACAACTACCTCTAGCTACGCCCGAAATAGATCCAGAAGTGGTGCTCAGAAGGGGAAAGGCCTTCGAAGAAGAAGCTTCCATCACCGAACCAGGTAATCCACCGTATCCTCCTGTTGGAGATCCTTTTTCTCCTCCTCAGTTATTTGACAGGCCTGTCTCTGCAGTTTCCTGTTTCCTAAATTTTTGGAGTGTTCTTGTTGAGATTTCCTCTCCTAGTCTGGGACTAGAGGGACAAGAATTTTTCACTCCCCTCTCCCCTGAAKATATACCCTGGCRTAGACCCAGGACCGCAGAAGATTTCCCTACGCCTAGCTTAACCACTCCTGTACAAAGAGGAGCACCCGCTGACTTGAGCTCGATAGCCTTGTCCTTAAATCCCCTCTTGTTCCCCACTCCGATTAGAGGCTCAGTCTCAGCAGTCCCTTCATGAACAACTTCTCCTCCAAGCTCTCCTTCACCTAATATTCCTATGGCTGGTGCTAATCCCCCTCTGAATAGAATGGATGCCATATTTGCTGCTAGGTATGCTCCCTTGATATTACCTCAACCCACAAATCCTTTCCCTGCTGGAGATTACTTGAAATATATGCCCAAGTTCACGAGGGAAGGGGACATAACTGCAGAAGAACACCTGGCTGCTTTCTACAGTTATGCAGACAACCTGAACATTGGAAATGAAGATGTCTGGATGAGGGTTTTTGTCCAGAGCCTGGATGGTGAGGTAAGGAAATGGTTTAGAGGATTAGTTCCCAGATCTATTGCTGGAATTGAAGCCCTGGATAATGCTTTCCTGAGGCAGTGTGGAGATAAGAAGGATTTCATGTACTATATGACTGAGTTTGGGTCTTTGAAGAATATGGAAGGAGAGTCTGTCTATGACTTCTCCAAAAGGTTCAATAAAATGTACAATAAGATTCCTGATGAAATAAAGCCATCAGAAGCCTCATCCAAGATGTCCTATGCTAGTGCGTTTGGCCCCGATTTCTGTCTTTTATTGAGGGAAAGAAGAGCCGCATCCTTAGCTCAAATGCAAGACGCAGCCATAGAAGTGGAATCCAATGTATTAGCAGCCGATAGATTGAGGAACGAGGCTGACACAGGTAGGAGAAAGGGAAAATCCGAAGCCTCAGCTTCTGGCCCATCGACGCCCCACCTTCAAGTAGATGAACTAACCAAAATGGTGAAGTCTTTGTCTGCATAGATGGAAAGAATGAAGGTAGAGAGGAGGCAAGCATACAAGGTCCCTCAGAGCGCCGAAAACAAAGGAGGTTTTCGGAGGCCAAACAATATCGCTTCCCCGATGATGCAAAGAGACAGAGATGACCAGAAAATTCAGGCCCCTTTTCAAAACAATTTTGTGGTTGAGGGAGAAGAAGGGGAAACAGACAAACTTGAGCCTGAAATCCATTGATTTGGAGATACTCCTCTTTTTCCTCATCTCACTCAGTCAGCATACGAAGAGTCTCTCATGGACAGTCAGCTAAATGAATTGAGCAAGGGAGAAAAGGCTGGTGGCAGTCATGGCAGGTACAACCTGAGGTCCAGCAAAAGGACAACAACACCTGATATTCCTGAGAAGTCCATTAGAGCAGAGAAGCCTGCTAGTAAAGTAGCATATGGTCACGGAGGTAAGAAGGCCCAACCCCTCTCTCACATTGTCCATAATCATGTTCCTAAAATAAAAGAATTTCCAAAGACTACATCTTCTTTTAACTTCGAGCATGAGATCCAAAAGATCAGGATCCCTGTGCCCCTCACTGAGCTGATTAAACATGACGAATTCAAAAAGCGCTTCTCTAAGATTTTACAGTCTGAAGCCTCGTGCCTTCCCACAGACTCCATAAACCTCCAAGACGAAAAGCCAACAGTTGTCCTAGGTCCCATGGTAGAAAATAGAGATGACTCATCCCCCCCTTTCTACACATCCCTGAACGTACATGATAAAGTGTTGCACAACTGCTTGATGGATTCAGGGGCCTCTCACAACCTCATGCCCAAAACTGTCATGGAAGAGTTAGGGTTAGAAGTTACCCGAGCCTATCATGACCTCTATTCCTTTGACTCCAGGAGAGTTCAATGTCTTGGAGTGATCAAAGACCTGGTTGTGACCTTGTTTCAACTGCCCATGAAGAGTGTGGTCATGAATATTTTAGTAGTTGATGTCCCCCCCAAGTTCGGTATGCTATTATCAATATCTTGGATAAAAAGACTGGGGGGAACCTTGCAGATGGACCTCACATATGCTACTATCCCAGTGTTTGGAGGAGAGCATAGAAGACTATACAGGGAAGCCCAACTGGCCTATATAATCAACGATGAGGCCAACCATACCAACCATCCCATCTTTGCCTTAGACACTGACTTAGGCTCCAGTTTACTACAACTCACCCATGCCCCCGAGCCTCCTCTCAAACTCAGCAAGCAGCCCACCAGTTCCCCCAAAATTCCTCCCTCCACCACCCCCGTCTGGAAACTGTTCTTTAATGGAGCCTCTTCCAGGGAAGGCGCTAGAGCTGGGGTGGTTTTTGTGTCACCTACTCAGGAAACCATATCTCTGTCATACAAATTAGAATTTGAAGCTACCAACAATGTGGCAGAGTATGAGGCTCTTGTTCTGGGATTAAGAGCTGCGAGGGAAATGGGAATTTAGGAAGTAGCAGTGTTCGGTGATGTAGAGTTGGTGGTCCAGTAGATCAGAAACGCTTATCAGGCTAAGCATCCTTGACTCAGAAGCTACAGAAATGAGGTATGGGACCTAGTTGGCAGTTTCTTCTCGGCATTTAACATTTCATTCATCCCAAGAGAGGATAACACAATGGCAGATTCCTTGGCTACATCGGCTAGCAATTTCAAAGTACCTTTGCCACCCAAATTCAGATATGATGTAGAGGTAAAATACATGCCCTCCATACCTGAAAACGTCAAACATTGGAAGGTGTTCGAGGATGATCTCGAGGTCAAGAGGTTCTTGGAGACTGTCGAGGAATTTGCAGAAATGCACATTGACCAAGACACCGTCTCAGAGGAAGAGCTCGATGGGGGTAATTTTCTGAATAAGATGGCAGGGCGTGACATTGTACAGCTACCTAGCAACCATATTCCCAGAGGACTGGTTCCTTTGGAAAGGATTTTTGATGGGAATGATGTATCGTTAAAAGGAGAAGTCTTAGAAGAGGACGCTGGTACTATTCAGTGCAACATTGGAACCGAGAGTAAGCCCAAGCATGTCAAATTGTCAAGAATTATGACAGAGGAGCAGAGGTCCGAATACATTGGACTTTTGAGGGAATTTGCTGATGTGTTTGCCTGGACCTACGAATACCTTAAAACCTATGACACCTCTGTCATCGAGCATAAAATTCCATTAAAGGAGGAGGCAAAGCCATTCAGGCAAAAGATGAGACAGATCAATCCCATGTTGTTGCCTATCATGGAGAGGGAAGTGAAGAAGTTGCTTCAAGCTCAGATCATTGTTCCACTGAGATATTCAGAGTGGGTGGCCAACTTGGTTCCAGTAAGGAAAAAGAATGGAGAGATCCGACTCTGTGTAGACTTCAGAAACCTGAACAGGATCTCACGGAAGGATAACTACCCCTTGCCGAAGATGGAACATATACTGCAGAGGGTGACAGGAGCTTCCAGGATGTCCATGATTGATGGTTTCTCTGGCTACAATCAGGTCTCTGTTCTTCCTGAAGACAGGGAAAAGACAACATTTACCACTCCATGGGGCACATTCATGTATGCCAAGATGCCATTTGGACTAATGAATGCAGGGGCGACATTCCAATGTGCCATGGACATAGCTTTCATTGGGGAAAAGGATAAATTCGTGGTCATTTATCTGGATGACATCACAGTGTTTTCAAAATCTGATAAAGAGCACTGTTGTCATCTCAGGAAATTTTTCCTAAAATGCAGAAAGTTTGGCATTTCATTAAACCCCAAGAAATCTCTATTCGCCATGTAGGAGGGAAAGTTACTAGGCCACATAGTATCGGCAGAAGGAGTCAGGATTGACCCCAGCAGAGTTGAGGCGATACAAGCCTTATCAATCCCGAGGTCCAAGAGGGAGGTCCAATCTTTCCTCGGTAAAATTAATTTTCTGAGGAGGTTTGTGCCTAACTTTGCTGAGGAGGTAAAGCTGATAACATCCATGTTAAAGAAAGAGAATGAAGTAAGGTGGACCCCTCAATCGCGACATTCTTTTGAACAAATCAAGAAGGCCCTGACTGAAGCTCCTATGCTTATCAGTCCTGACTACTCAAAGGATTTCCTGATTTTCTCCTTTGCCTCACCTGACACAGTGGCTGTTGTTCTATTACAGACAAATGACATCGGGCTAGAGCAGCCTATTGCTTATTTCAGCTGAGCATTGAGGGATGCCAAAGTCAGGTATGACACTATGGAGAAGCAGGCTTATGCTCTAGTAAAGGCTCTCAAATATTTTAGAACCTACATCCTGTAGTCAAAGATCATTGCCTATGTCCCCTCGGCTGCTGTTAAAGACATTCTTATTCAGCCTGACATAGACGGGAGAAGGAGTAAATGGATATCCAAAATCCTAGAATTTGACCTGGAAATAAGGCCTACCAAATTGATCAAAGGGCAAGGTTTAGCCAAGATGTTGGTTGAATCAAACTGCCAAGCATTGGGGATAAGTTTCATCAACGGATGCTCAGGTATTCAGCAGGATAGACTGCCTGACGTAGACCATCAAAGGGATCCCCCATTGGCCCGATGTCCTTGGTATAAGGATGTCATATACTTTCTGCAGGAGCTGCGGCCTCCAGACGTCCTGCAAAGAAGCAAATCAAGAGCTCTAAAGCTCAAAGAATTCAGGTACTTCCTGATCGATCAAGTGTTATATTGGAAAGACCCCTTGGGGGTGATTTTAAAATGCATGAGTCCACCAGAGGCCGAGATGATCGTGGCTGAATTTCACAGCGGCCTGTGTGGAGGGCACCATTTCTGGAGAGCCACAACCCACAAAATCCTCAGGGATGGATACTACTGGCCTACCGTGTTCACTGATGTCTGCAAAAGAGTCAGAGTCTGCATCAAATGTCAAAAATTTGCAGGAAAGCAACATCTCAGGTCTCTGTCGTTAAATTTGGTGATGGTTTCAGGGCCTTTCCAGCAGTGGGGCCTAGATTTCATTGGAGAAATTCACCCTGCCTCTAGTGGGCAGCACAGGTGGATCCTGACTACTACAGATTTCTTTACCAAGTGGATTTAAGTTATTCCCACCAGGAGTGCTTCCCACAAAGTAATCATTGGATTCTTGGAGGACCTCATCACAAGGTTCGGCTGCCCAATTAAGATTGTCACTGATAATGCAGTCGCTTTCAGGTCTAAACCGCTAGCCAAGTTCTGTGAATAGTTCGGGATCAAATTGATTCACTCCACCCCATATTATCCATAGGGAAATGGTCTAGCGGAATCCTCCAACAAAAGCCTGATAAGGATCATCAAAAGGTTGTTGGAAGACAACAAAAGGGCTTGGAATTCAAAGTTGAAATTTTCCCTATGGGCTGATCGGGTGACTACAAAGAGATCTATAGGTCTCTCCCCTTTCCAGTTAGTCTACGGAGCCAAAGCCATTTTCCCTTCTCAGCTGGCCATTCTCGTAGCGAAATTCTTCCAGGATTATCAAGAAGAGCCAAATGATATGATCAGAAGGATTCATCAGCTAGTAGAGATCCAGCAGGCTAGGGAGCAGATAGTGGATAGGATGCAGGACCATCAGCAAAAGATCAAGCAGGTCTTCGATAGGAAGGCCAAGAAGGAGCGGTTCCAGATAGGAGACCTGGTGCTGAAATGGGATGCTTCTAAACAAGATAAGGGCAAACACATCAAATTTGAAGCCCTGTGGATTGGGCCTTTCAGAATCTCTGAGACTTTCTCAAATAACACATATAGGTTGCGAGATTTGGAAGGTGAAGAAGTTTCCAGCATCCCAGTGAATGGGCATTTCCTGAAGAAATGTTTTGTTTGAGTCTCAGATGGCTCCTTTGTTTGTAAATATTGTCCTTTTTGTTTCTTAGTTCTTTTCGTTTTTATTTTTGCGGCCTAATGATGACTCCATAGCCCAACAACAAGGCACTGGAACTACAAAATGAGTCCTTAGAGCATTGCAGGGACGACTCTATCCCCCATGGAGCCTAATGTTAGCAACAATTGTGGTATCGGGGAACAAAGGTATGCAGGTCTGCAGGATTGCGCGATAAGTGCCCAAGAGCAGCACAAAGAAGAAATATGTTTGGGGCCTGAGTCAAGCGAGCGAGCCTGATCATGGACATGAGAAGCAGCGAAAGAGATCTAGACCGTCCTTCTGGGAAAGGACGCGTGGCAAGAGATCGACGTCAGCAGGAAAGTCCCGACAGGGAAGCGCCCATCGGGGAACTTGAAGCAATCAGGATATCGGAGATCCCGGGAGCGAGAGTTTTGTGCATCACAGAATCGCGATACGTGATTTCCCGATCAGCAGGGAACAATTGTCAATCATGGAGGACAGGTGGAAGGCTTTCGCGACAGGGAACGGATCGTTGACATGTCAACGACCATGATCCATCGGATTTCGGGGAATCGCGAGTCCCATGGACACAAAAATTGTGTCATCGTGAACGCCGAAACTCCGATGGAGGGTTTGGCTATGGTCACACGAAGACAGGTCATATGGATTGTGTTCTAGCCGGTAGGGGCTAGCTCATAGAGGTGGAGCTCATCGCATATCGGATATCGGATTTCGGGAAACTTGCACCCCTTATTTCTTGCACTTTGAAACTCCGAACCCTAAATTTCCGATAGCGCCCAAAATCGGGCCCACGGATTTGGTGCCTGGTGATCGAGAAGGAGGCCTGGGGAAGGGGCGTTTATGTTTTTCATTCTGCCTCTCAGAACCCGATGACGCGTATCCTCCATTTCATTATCTTTCACTCTTAGCCACCTTTACCTCCGCTTATTGCCCCCCACCTTGTTCGGTCACCGAATATCCTATCTGTCATGCCCTATCACCTCAACTTTGTCAGCTTTGTCCACATTGGCCAGCCGAGTCCCCCTGCAGAAATCCAACAAAGCAGCAGACAACCAAAGGTAGGATACAACATCTCCCAAATGAATATTTGACCAGAGCCTCTCAGGTCCCAATGAATCAGTTAATGTGAATAAGGAAGGTGGGTGATACATCATCTCCTTCCTCAAATAGAAGGATAGAAAGGAGCGTGTACATAGACAGGCTGTCAGTTCCTCCTGACAAAGATCGTGTCTAACAGACGACTGCATGGGCATTCTGCCCAACGTCTGCATGCGTAGCCTAACAGAGAAGCTCCTCAATGTCAAGCATTGAATTCATGATATGATTGTGCCTTCAGCGCCTGAGTTAGTTCCAAGTATATGTAGGCATTTCTGCCATTTTTGTGAGTATCGATGGTTGAGCAGAGCTCTCGGTTGTAAAGCTTTAATGAAGCATTGTTGCTCTGGTTATGTATGAACTTTCAAGACTTCTTGCCTTATGAATGCCAGTTTCTTTCATGTCTTTGTTTACACTGTGTTAGAGCATCTCGGAATTGGAGGATCCAGTCGAGTTGTAGCTATTATAGGATGATGTTGTAATGGATCACTGTAATAGTTGTGTTGTCTCTAATCAATTCTTGTGATTTTTCCCAGCGATGAGTGACTTGGAATTGGAGGATCCAGTCAAGTCCCCTTTCAGTTTCTTGAGACCCTGAACCAAGCAGATCTTGCATTTAGAGTCTTTCTTCTGCAAACTGCCGAAAGCCTTTTGCCCAAAGCTATTTGTTCACCTTTCTTACCAAGTCTTCCACCTACTCATCTTTTAATCAACCCACTGGCTGAAGTTAGGTCGAGACCTCCTTTGTTACTTACATACCAGACCCAGTCCTTGAGTTAGAGTAATATCTCCTCGAGTCTTTATCTCCATTTGATCACCCCTTTATAAACAAATCATGACATTAAACTGATGGGTGTCGAGCTCTGCTCCTGCAAGCAATCCAGGAGTGACTTATGATGCTAACACCAAGAATCCAAAAGAATTGAATAGGTCATAAGTAAACAACTGAATGAAAATCAATTAGACTGTGAAAAGCTAGAGGATGAAATTCTTTTTCTAAAAAGAGAATCCGAGAAAAGAAACAACCAATCAAGATTTGAAAACAATTCAATAAACTTGGATGTTATTCTTAACAGTCAAATATCATCAAGCAATAATTCAGGACTAGGTTATGATCAAAATAATTCTAACAAAGGATCTAACTCTACATCTCAGGAAACTGACAAAAATCCAAAAAGTTACGCAGCTTCCCTTGAGAGCTCTTTCAAAAAGGAAAAAAGGAAAATTAAAGACTGATTCAAATCAACAAAAATATGCTCTCCCTTCAAAAGAAAATGAATATAGAAGGGATACAACTACAATAAGAACTCCTGTAAAAGGGTATCAACATATATGTCTTGGTTATTGTTTCTCATGCAATAATTTTGGGTATAAAGCGTTACATTGTATAGCCTGTGGAAAATACAATCATAAAAATGTTCAAAGATATGGTTATAAGAACAACAAGAATTATAATAATCAAGAGAATATAAAATATAATTCATTCTCTCCACTACAAGATTACAATGTTGACAAATGAAACAACCATAGTCACAAATCTAGTGATTGTAGACTACCAAAGCATCCCATAAAATCTTCCAAAATTCAAGAAGAAAAGCATAAGAAGACATGGAAAGAAAAAAAAATGGAAGAAAAGGAAATATAGTGTAAGGTAGCTTTATATGCCAAAGATAAAAGGAGTCAATGGTATGTTGACAATGGATATTCAAAGAATATGACAGGAGATCAATACAAATTCCTCAGTCTGAAAAGGAAAGAAAAATGAAGAGTTACTTTTGGATATAATGTCTTTGCCAAGATACTTGGAAAGGGTACAGCCAGTATGGGAAATAACAAAGCTAAAGAAAAAAATGTGCTATTAGTTGAAAATATGAAGCCTAATCTCCTCAGTGTAAACCAAACATGTTATCAATGACACATACTCATATTTGACTCTCAAAAATCTGTAATTAGGAAAGAGGGCTCAGGAAAATTAGTGGTTTTTTCACCCAGGACACCAAGTGATGTATATATATTAAACATAGAAGAAGAAGAAAAATGTTTCATCAGCCAAAAAGATGAAAGTTGGCTATGGAACAAAAGAATGGGACATATAGGTTTTGACAATTTTATAAAACTCAGTAAAAAGGAAGTTGTGAGATATATGCCAAAAAATATTAAACTTTCAAACTCTGTCTATAGGCAGTGCCAACATGGAAAATAGACAATAGTAAGATTCAAGACAAAAGAATACTCTACATCAAAACCATTAGAACTTGTTCACAGTGACCTTTGTGGACCAACAAGAAATAAAAGCATGCAAGGTGAACACTACTTTATTTTATTCATTGATGACTATACAAGGATGACTTGGGTATCTCTTCTTAAATAGAAATCAGAAGCATTCAAAAAATTCAAAGCCTTCAAAGAACATGTTGAAAATAAAACTAATCTCAAAATCAAGTGCCTAAGATCAGACAATGGAGGGGAATTTACCTTAGATGAGTTCAATGAGTTTTGTGAAACTCGTGGAATTAAAAGACACTTTTCAGCTCCAAGAACTCCTCAACAAAATGGAGTTGCTAAAAGGAAAAATAGAATTGTCCAAGAAGCAACCAGAACTATGTTAAATCAACCCAAAATCCTAGATATCTATTGGAGAGAAGCAATAAATACATCAATATATATACTTAACAAAGAACAACTTAGAGTTAACCATGAAAAAACACCATATGAGTTGTGGTTTGGCAGACCAACATCAGTAAACAATTCAAAGACTTTGGGAGAAAATGTTATATAAAAAGAGATGATGATAATATAGGAAAATTTGATTCCAGATCAGATGAAGGTATATTTCTTGGTTACTCATATAATAAAAATGCTTACATATGTTATAATTTGAGGCTGCAAAAAATTATGGAAGGTGCAAATGTAAAGGTGGATGATATAACATCAAGAATAATCAAATCTCAATACAATTCACAAGTTGATGAAATAAGATGAGATGATGATGAAGAAGAATAAACTGAAGAAATATAAGAAAAAGAATCACAAAGTGAAGAATAAAACGAAGAGGAAGCATCACCAAGACAAGAGTCAAAAGCACCATCAAGAAGAGTACAAGGAGATCATCCTGAAAGAAAAATCATAGGAAACAAAAGTGTTGGAGTTGAAACAAGAAGAAGGATAACATATGAATCAAAACAAGCAATGTTCTCCCTAATAGACACTAAAACATTTGTAGAAGCTAGCAAAGATGAATATTGGATTAAATCCGCGAATGAAGAGCTTGATCAAATAGAGAAGAATAATAAGTGGTAACTTGTTCCAAGACCAAAAGACAAAAATGTGGTAGGGACCAAGTGGATTTAAAAAAATAAAGTTAATGAATATGGTCAAATTATAAGGAATAAAGCAAGATTAGTGTGCGAAGGATATGCACAAGTAGAAGGGATTGACTTTGAGGAAACATTTTCCTTAGTATCCAAATTAGAACCTATCAGAATGTTCTTTCCATTTTCATTTTTTTTTTAAATTCAAAATATATCAAATGGATGTCAAATCATCATTCTTAAATGGAAATCTAGAGGAAGAAGTTTATATAGAACAACCTGAAGGATTTATATTATCATAAAATAAAGACTATGTATGCAAATTAAAGAAAGCATTTATGGTCTCAAACAAGATCCTAGAGCTTGGTTTTCAAGACTTGATAATCATCTACAACAACAATGATACAAAAGAGGAGCTACTGACAACATTCTTTACATTAAAATTGAAAATCAGAATATGATTATTGTTGTAGTATATGTGGATGATATCATCTTTGGAAGTAATCTAAATCCTCTAAGAAAACAATTTGCTATAGAAATGCAATAAGAATTCGAGATGTCAATGCTTGGTGAATTGACATTATTTCTAGGATTACAAGTTTCACAATCAAGCAAAGGAATGTTCATATCTCATACCAAATACATTAAATAAATGTTGAATAAATTTCAAATGGAATATTTTAAACCTATGAGCACTCTATGATTGCATGATGCAAACTAAGCAAAGATCATGAAGCACTAGAAGTATGCCAAACCATATATAGATCAATGATTGGTAGGCTATTATATACAACAACAACAATACCATGCATTATGCAAGTTGTTGGATTAGTGGCTAGATTTCAATCTACACCTAAAGAGACACATATGAAAGCAGTTAAAAGGATTTTTAGATATCTCAAAGGCACATTGGATTTTGGATTATGGTATCTGAAAACATAAGACTTCACATTAACTGCATATACTAATGTAGACTGGGTTGGAAGTGTGGATGACAGAAAGAGCACTAGTGGAGGAGCATTCTTCCTAGGAAAATGTCTTGTGTCATGGCTAAGTGAAAAACAACCATCCATATCACTATCTACAACAAAATCCGGATATATTTCTACTTCCTCATGTTTCACACAAGTAATTTGGATGAAACAAACTCTGGAAGACTTACAAATAAAGTATGATCATCCAATACTTCTTATCTGTGACAATACCAGTGCCATAAACATTTCTAAGAATCATGTATTGAACTAAAAAACCAAGAATATCCCAATCAAATTTCATTTTTTAAGGGAACAAGTTTCTCAAAAAGTTGTTAAAGTGGAATATGTGGATACTAAAGAAAAGACTGCAGATATATTCACAAAACCTTTACCCAGGAGTACCTTTGAATACCTTAGAAAAAAATTGGGGGTAATCTCCATATCTAATTGAATTGCATATGTTTCATTAGAGGAGGAGTACATGTAAAGGGGGGGTATAACCTCAAAGGTGTCAATGTTTCATCGAAACTTGCACATGATATCTAGATAAAGCAAGTACAAACAAATCTTATCAAGTAAGGACGAGAGATTCAATATGGAAGAATGAGAAAATATATTCACACTACTCCAATGAGATAATCAATGAATGACCATTGATACATAGATGATGATCAATATGATACAATGAATGAGTGGAATACACTAATATATAGGAAAGAACATGCATAATAGCATAATGCATGCATGCATAATATCATAATAGTGATGATCTAAATAGAAAGTCTAAAATAGAACTAGTCAGTTAACTCCCACTAAACTACTGTGCTGAAAATAGAACTTTCTCCAACACCCCCCCTGAACATCACTATGGAGTAAAAAATGAGTATTGTCTACTAGGCCATATTAGGTACTCATGTACAATGCAACTAATGAACAC
>SNQJ01S0010020.1:120587-132224 GCA_010110895.2 Picea sitchensis | reverse complement strand
GTATGTTCTCATTCTAACCTTCCAAAAGGAAAAATTTGTTCCATCAAATAGAGGAGGCTTACTAGCTGAAGTCCCTTCATGACTTGTCATGTTTAAGCTTACAGATCTACCTTTAAATAAAAGGAACCCGCTTTGATACCAATTGTTGAAATTACTAAGACAATTGAGAGGGGGGGGTGAATCAGTTGTTACTGTGCTTAAACAATATTAATAATTAAACCATTTTTAATATTTCTCCAAGTGACCATCAATATTATACTACATATGGACAACATAAATAATGAGCATCACTCACACATAAAATATACTCAGAGATATATTTTCACGAGGAAACCCATAAAGGGAGAAAACCTCTTCTTCTTTGAAATGATAGGCAGTCTTTTAAGTTTTGTACATCATCTATAATTGAGCACCAACTCAATGTGAGGCTAATACCTCTATTTTACAAGCTCCAACTTGTTTGAGAGAAACAACTCTCTTGTTTCTCTAGCACCCACTAGAAGGAAGCAACAACTCTAAGTGTTCCAGCACCAACTGGATGGAAGCACCAACTTCCAATCACATAGGCACCAACCTATATAACAAAGAACAATTGTTCTCCCTTGCACCACCCTACCACCCTGGTTTTTCTGGCTGCAACCAGATGGAATCTACAACTCCCTGCGTTCAAGCACCCACTTGAACCTCTGAGGACAACAGTCCTCCCTAGCACCTCCCTACCACCCTTATTACAAATAAATTATTGAATAACCAACAACACAGATAAATCAATTCTTACCACTTATTCACTGTTCTGCAATTCTTCTCTGCTACACTATTCTTCTGCTCTGTTCATATTTGGCTTGACTTGATGTCTCTGTCTATCTGTTCTTTCTCTATCCTTCTCATGCTCTCTGATATGTGCACATTCTGCTCTCTTCACCTTTTCTCTTCTTTTAAGCTTATGTTCCTTATCTCAGAGCTTTCTTCACACTGCGCATGATGTAGTTTTACCTTTCTACATATCAACTCATTTTTTCAGTCAGAAAAACCAACCATGCACAGTCACTTCGTGTTTCTTTTATACACTACAACTTTAGTTACACCTCAAATCTTCTTGGGAAAAAACACCTCAGCAACTGAATTGCCAACTGTCCAAGAACCATGATTCGGTTCTGCTAACTGAATCGTAACTGATCAATTACCTGTGAGGTGAAATAGTAACCCTTCAATCATGTTTCCAATTAACTGGTACCGTTGGATTAAATCCACAAGATTTCGCATTTATCTCATATGCCCACTAGTTATGACCGAGCGCTAAATAGAATTTGAATTTCGTGAATTCGCATCTCGACATTCCTATGATGAAGGGTCTCAACACTCCAAGTCGTGATTGCCGAGACTCCAAGATGGAGCTTAGCACCGCTAGTTTCTTCCCCTCACGTGACCACCGGCGGTGACCACAGGCTGCGCCAAAAGGTGCTTCGTATTTCATGAACTTATGAACTTCATCGAGCCTGATCAACGGTCAATATCTCCAATGATCTGACGGTCCAGATGTCATCACGATCTTTCATATTGCGATTCCTGTGATGAAGGATCTTGATACTCCAATTCGCAATCGTCGAGACTCCGAGATGGAGATTAACACCACTAGCTTCTTCCTCCATCTTCCGCAGATGTAACCACTGGTTGTGACCATAGCCTTATTCAAAAATGCATTTTGCACTTTCTCCTCTCGGGTATTATGTGATGATTCCTCTCAACTCTCCATGTCACGAACTCTGAAATAGAGTTTGGCTTATCTAACTCTGCTCTCCAGCACTTGACAATGTGAACACAAGATATGACCATTCGCCAATCAAACGAGCACTTCCCTCCTTGACATTTAAAATTCAAAGTTGTGTACATTCTTCTTGATAAATTATTATAAATTAATAAAGAATTAATTTAATTTGAGAAAAATAATCAATATTGATTCACCCCCCCCAGTGCCCCTCTCAGTATTGAACAACATTCCAACAATTGGTATTAGAGTGGGTTCCTTCACCATAGTTTAACCACTTGAAGGAGGATTCTTAGAAATCCAATGGATAAACAAGAAGGAATGTCCTCCAAGAGAGGACCATTGTTAAAAGGAAATGATTATGTATTTTGGAGTATAAGGATGAAAATTTATATAATGTCTCTCAGATGTGATGTTTAGCTATCTATGGTAAATGGTTACATTGCGCCAACTATTGCACCTTCAGATGTTGTTGCAAAGAAACTCTGCAATGATAATTCAAGGGTTGTTAATGCAATTTTGGGTGGATTAGCAAACCCCATATTTGTAAAAGTGATGCATTGCAAATAAATAAATAAAATGGGAAAAACTTAAAGTAATCTATGAAGGATATGGAAAATTTAAGAAAGCAAAAATTCAAACATACAGAGGTAAATTTGAGAGTCTAAAGATGAAAGAGGAAGAAAACATCATAAAATATTTTCAAAGAGTGGATGAAATAGTCAATTCAATTAGAGCATCGGGAGAAGAGATAAAAGACAAAATTATTGTCCAAAAGGTGTTGAAATCATTTCCAATGAGATATGATGTCAAGGTATCTATCTTAGAAGATTGATAAGACCTTGAAAAACTTACAATGGATGAACTTCATGGGATTCTTATAGTTTATGAAATGAGAACCAGGCAAGAAAAGTCATCAAAAAGGGAAACAAACTTCAAAGCATCAAAATAAAAAATGAACCATGAGCATGTGCCAGATGGTAATCAATTAGACATATTATATGAAGAAGAGGCAAATTTTATATGAAAACTCCAGAAAGGGTCTGGGAAATATAAATGAAATTTACCCTTCAAGTGCTTCAACTATGGAAAAGTTGGGCATTTTGCCTCTAAATGTCCCTATCCAAAGCAGGTAGATAGTTATGATGAATACAATTATAACCATAAAGAACTTAAGAAGAGAAAAATTGGAAACAAGAAGAAATTCTACAAGAAAAAGAAAAACTTATACTCCAAAGAAGACATTAGTTCATCTGACACGAGTGAATATGATGAGACATAACTTTTATTTATGGGCATAGAAACTCAAGATAATTTTGCTGATGATAATGAAGAAAAATCTGAAGTTGAAGGAGAAGTAGACCTTGAAAGAGAACTTATTAGTGCTCTTGAAGAAATGGGAAAATATAAAAAGAAGAATAAATCATTAAGAGAACAACTATTAGAACATGAAGAAAAAAAATCAAGAGAAAAGGAAGTTTCAATAATCATCAAGGAATCATAAAAAATCATTATTGACTTGAATAAAAGAATTAAATAGTTCATAAGTAAACAACTCAATGAAAATAAATTAGACTGTGAAAAGCTAGAGGTTGAAATTGTTGTTCTAAAAAGAGGACTTGAGAAAAGAAACAACCAATCAAGATTTGAAAAGAGTTCAAGAAACTTGGATGATATTATTAGCATTCAAATATCATCAAGAAATAAGTCACGACTGGGATATGATAAAAAGAAGTTTAACAAAGGATCTAACTCTACATCTCAAGAAACTGACAAAAATCCAAAAATTTATGCAACTGCCCTTGAGAGCTCTTTCAAAAAGGAATAAAGAAAAATACATATTGATTCTAATCAACATAAATCCTCTCTTCCTTCAAAATAAAATGAATATAGAAGGAATACAACTACAAGAAGAACTCCCCCCAAAGGGTATCAACATCTCTTTCTTGGTTATTGTTTCTCATGCAATAATTTTGGGCATAAAGCATTACATTGTAGAGATTATGGAAAATACAATCAAAAAAATGTTCAAAGATATGGTTATGAACAAGAATTATAATAATCAAGATAATATAAACTATAATTTATTCTCTCCACTACAAGATTACAATGTTGACAAATGCAAAAAATATGGTCACAATGCTAGTGATTGTAGACTACCAAAGCATCCCATAAAAAATTCCAAAATTCAAGTAGAACAGCATAAGAGGACACGGAAAGAAAAACAAATGGAAGAAAATGAAACATAGTGTAAGGTATCCTTATATGCCAAATATAAAATGAGTCAATGGTATGTTGACAGTGGATGTTCAAAGCATATGACAAGAGATCAATACAAATTCCTCATTTTGAAAAGTAAAGAAAAAGAAAGAGTTACTTTTGGAGATAATATCTCTGCCAAAATACTTGGAAAGGGTACAATCAGTCTGGGAAATAACAGAGCTAAAGAAAAAAATGTGTTATTAGTTGAAAATTTGAAGCCTAATCTCCTCAGTGCAAGCCAAACATGTGATCAAGGACACATTCGTATTTGACTCTCAAAAATGTGAAATTAGCAAAGAGGGCTTGGGAAAATTAGTCGTTGTTGCACCAAGGACACCAAGTGATGTATATATCTTAAACATAGAAGAAGAATAAAAATGTTGCATGAGCCAAATAAATGAAATTTGGCTATGGTATAGAAGAATGGGACATAAAGGTTTTGAAAATTTGATAAAAGTCAGTAAAAAGGAAGTTGTGAGAGATATGTCAAAAATTATTAAACCTTCAATATTTTTTTATAGGCACTGCCAATATGGAAAGTAGACAGGAGTAAGATTCAAGAAAAAATAATACTCTACATCAAAACCATTATAACTTGTTCACATTGACCTCTGTGGACAAAAAATAACTAAAATCATGCAAGGTGAACATTACTTTTTTTTTTATTCATTAATGGCTATAGAAGGATGACTTGGGTATATTTTCTTAAAGAGAGATCAAAAGCATTCAAAACATTCAAACCCTTCAAAGCACATGTTGAAAATGAGATTGATCTCAAAATCAAGTGCGTAAGATCAGACAATGGAGGGGAATTTACCGTAGATGAGTTCAACGAGTTTTGTGAAACTCATGGAATTAAAAGACACTTTTCAGCTCCAAGAACTCCTCAACAAAATGGAGTTGTTGAAAGGAAAAACAAAACAGTCCAAGAAGCAGCAAAAACTATGTTAAATGAAGCCAAACTCCCAGATATCTATTGGAGAGAAGCAATATATACAATAGTGTATATAATTAACAAAGCACAACTTAGAGTTAACCATGAAAAAACACCATATGAGTTGTGGTTTTGGAGACCAACATCAGTAAAACACTTCGAAGACTTTGGGAGAAAATGTTATATAAAAGGAGATGATGATAATCTAGGAAAATTTGATTCCAGATCAGATGAAGGTATATTTCTTGGTTACTAATCCAATAAAAAGACCCACATATGCTATAATTTGAGGTTGGACAAAATTATAGAAAGTGTAAATGTAAAGATGGATTATCTAACATCAAGAAGAATCAAATCTCAAGACAATTCACAAGTTGATGAAAGAAAAAGAGATGTTGATGTTGAAGAAGAAACTGAAGAAATACAAGAAGAAGAATCACAAAGTGAAGATGAAAACAAAGAGGAAGCATCACCAAGACAAGAGTCAAAAGCACCATCAAGAAGAGTACAAAGAGATCATCCTGAAAGTCAAATTATATGCAACACAACTGTTGGAGTTGAAACAAGAAGAAGGCTAACATATGAATCAGAACAAACAATGCTCTCCCTAATAGAACCCAAAACATTTGTAGAAGATATCAAAGATGAAGATTGGATTAAATCCATGAATGAATATCTTGATCAAATAGAGAAGAATCAGACCTAGGAACTTGTCCCAAGACCAAAAGACAAAAATGTGGTAGGGACCAAGTGGATTTTTAAAAATAAAGTTAATGAAGATGGTCAAATTATAAGGAATAAAGAAAGATTAATGTGCGAAGGATATGCACAAGTAGAAGGGATCGACTTTGAGGAAACATTTTCCCCAGTAGCCAGATTAGAAGCTATCAGAATGTTCTTTGCATTTGCATGTTTTAAAAACTTCAAAATATATCAAATGGATGTCAAATAATCATTATTAAATGGAAATCTAGAGGAAGAAGTTTATATAGAACAACCTAAATGATTTATATTATCAAAAAATAAAAACTATGTCTGCAAATTAAAGAAAGCATTGTATGGTCTCAAACAAGATCACATGTCTTGGTTTTCAAGACTTGACAATCATCTACACCAACAAGGATATAAAAGAGGAGCTATTGACAACATTCTTTACATTAAAATTTAAAATCAAAATATGATTATTGTTGTAGTATATGTGGATGATATAATATTTGGAAGTAATCTAAATCCTCCAAGCAAGCAATTTGCTACAGAAATGTAAAAATAATTCGAGATGTAAATGCTTGGTGAACTGACACTCTTCCTAGGATTACAAGTTTCACAATCAAACAAAGGCATATTCATATGTCATACCAAATACATTAAATAAATTTTGAAGAAATTTCAAATGGAATATTGTAAACTTATGAGAACTCCTATGATTATAGGATGAAAACTAAGCAAAGATCATGAATCACTAGAAGTAGACCAAACCATGTATAGATCAATGATTGGTAGCCTATTATATGCAATAGAAAAAAGACCAGACATTATGAAAGTTGTAGGACTAGTTGCTAGATTTCAATCTACACCTAAAGAGACACATATGAAAGAAGTTAAAAGGATTTTTAGATATCTCAAAGGAACCTTGGATTTTGGATTATGGTATCCAAAAACAAAAGACTTCACATTAACTGCATATACTGATGCAGACTGATCTAGAAGTGTGGATGAAAAAAAGAGCACTAGTGGAGGAGCATTATTCCTAGGAAAATGTCTTATGTCATGGCTAAGTAAAGATCAACCCCCCATACCACTATCTATAGCAGAAGTTGAATATATTGCTACTGCCTCCTACTGCACTCAAGTAATTTGGATAAAACAAACTCTGGAAGACTTACAAATAAAGTATGATCATCCAATCCTTCTTAACTGTGAAAATACCAGTGTCATAAACCTTTCTAAGAATCATGTCATGCACTCAAAAACCAAGCATATACCAATAAAATTTAATTTTTTAAGGGAACAAGTTTCTCAAAAAGTTGTTAAAGTGGAATATGTAGATACTAAAGAAAAAATTGCATATATATTCACAAAACCTTTACCCATGAGTACTTTTGAATACTTTAGACAAAAATTGGGGGTAATCTCCATATCTAATTGAATTGCATAGGTTTCACTAGAGGACAAGTACATGGACAGGGGGAGTATAACCTCAGAGGGAACAAAGAAATATCCCTTCTTCCATTGTTGTCAAAGGGGGAGAATAAACAATAAAAACTCATTTAAAATAAAGTGTTTTTACTTTGTTTCCATCAATGCCAAAGGGGGAGAATGTTTGACATGATTTTACGGTGTTGGCATTGATGTCAAAGAGGTTTGTCAAACTCATGCATTTTCTAAACAATGTTTACTTATGGATACTAAATTTTTCCTATCTAAATGAAAAGGGGAAAGATCAAAATCTAGTGCTCAATAAAATGTGTAAAAGGGTCTGGTATGAGAGTCTCTATTAGACATCTTGATCTTCGACTTGGATAACTTTGACTTACATTTCCTTCAACTTCGAATTGGATAACTTTGAATTGCATTTCCTTCGATTTCGACTTGGATGACTTCAAATTGCATTTCTCGACTCTTGTTCAACTCGACTTCGGTCAACTTACTTTGCCTCGACCTGACTTGCATTTTGGTCGACTCATTTTTTGCATTTCGACTTCCGGGTGGTCGACTCTATTTTATTTTCTGACTCAACTTTGGTCGACTTACTTTGCCTCGATCCGACTTTCATTTTGGCCAACTCATTTTTCCCATTTCGACTTTAGGGTGGTCGACTCTATTTTATTTTCCGACTCGACTTGTGGTTTGAGTGGTCAAGAATTTCACGTCATATAAACAACTAGAGTTATAATTGAATAGATAATTATGTGTTGGTGAGACGGATATGCTATAAGCCTATTGTTTATGGATCAGACATCTTGATCTTGAATGATCCAACAAATACAATATGCCTCGAGCAACTATAGAAGAAAAATTATTGGATGGTTGAGGTCACTTAATCAAATGTTTAGGCACCTAGGAAAACTAGCAGAGTTAGAGAAAGCCCAGAAAAAGAACAGAGGAAGCATTTGTGGAATAATTCATAAACACCGAGTCATTTTAAATAAATATAGGATCAAAGAGATAGACCTAATCCTAATGCGCTTAATTATATTTCCTATTTTATTAACAATTGATACCATGATCGTCTTTATGGGTGTGAGAAAAAAATGCGAAGTATAGTTAGAAGTATGACTATGAGAATTAGTTCACTGGACTAAACCACAAAAATCATAAATTCTATGGATCGACAGTGGACAAGGAAGATTGATCATATATCTTTGGATCAATATGGAAGCCTGAGACTGAAATAAGAAGAGTCAATCCATAACTGAGATCGACTTATGAGAACTAAAAATATGATTAAAATAATTAAGACCTCAAGATCAAGGTTTGTTCAAACAACTATTACAACAATAGTAAAATGTTTTTAGCACCGAGATATTCCATTAATGTTGAAAACCTTACAATGGATTTGAAGTCTTTTAAATTAAAGATAAAAAAATTTAATGAAAAAATGTTAGCAGTATTATTAAATTAAATAAAGAGGTGCATATGTTCATACAAAGAGACACAATGTTCCAATTTCATACCTGTTGGAATACTATATAAACATAAAAGTGTTGGAAGATTGGTTGTTGTCATTGATGTCAACCCTAGTCATGGGTTTTGGACCACAAGATTGATGAAGATATTTAGACATGAAGGAAAATGCACATGCAGATACAACGCCCATGGATGGATATTATACATCATGTTGTTTCCAGTGGTATGTGCAACGTCATGTGGATCCTCATGGTTGAGGAGAAATGAATTTTTGAAGATGACAAAATGAATTGAAGAAGGAAGTACATGTAGGCCCTGAAGATAATTAAAGAAAAGAATTACAAAATAAGAAAGTGTCAGGTCGGCCCTAATGTTAAAATAAGGTGACATAAATGGTATAAATAAACATCATTATACATTCATTTGATACAAGTCGAATTTCATAGGAAATAAGAAGAAAAGAAGGCCGGATTTTAAGGGAGGATGAAGTCTTTTGGTGATGTGTTCTAAGGTATGTTATTTTCAGGTCATCTTACCATTTTTGCTATAAATTTTTTTCTAGAATGATTCAGATGGTGAAATAGATATGGTATTGAGAAGACATATCAAGGTACCTCTGGTAAAAATTTTAGCTCTTGATTCACTATAATTATGGATATACACTCTGTGGAAGATAGGGTTTGTGACTAGTCCTGAAGCTAGTCAATAAACAAGTGTTCCGGGTAAAACAGTCATAACTTCTTCATCAAGAATCCAAATGAAGTGGGACAAATTTCATTGGAAATAATACGGACTTTAGTTTCTTGTGTGCGAGTTTCAGAATCAAATGTTAATTATTGATCATGGGGCATTCTGTGAAAGTTCACTCTCTTGAATAGACTAGAATTGAATAAAGTCTACCATTCTTTCTATAACCTCTTTTTGGGGAGTATTCAAGGAGTGAAAATTGGAGGAATTTCAGAGAATACATTGAGTAATATTATCTACAGGATCAGAGTACTCCAAGAATTGAAGAATTGCATAAATTGAAGAAGTCTCAGGAAGCATTGTCAAGTTCTATGTGATGATTGGTTGATGGTGATGATTTAATGTAAAGTTTTATTATCTCTCATATATTCTTGGGTGGAAGGAAGGGGCAAGGATGGAGAGTTAAACTCTATAGTGATATTGAAGGATTGTATCTTCCTCTTGGAGGTTTATCCCTCCCCTTACATTTTGAATCTGTAGCTACCTTTGGAAGTCATTACTTCCCTTGAACAATAACTATTGATTATTTCTCATATATTGTGCATGGTGTATTGTGGTGTATTGGTGTAACTCTTATACTATTGTTCATTACTCATTGGATATAGTTGAATTGTTTAAGTATAATTTGAATTTTTTTTTAAATTGTACTTGATATTGATTCACCCCCCTCTCAGTATCAACAATTGGTATCAGAGCGGGTTACCTTCAGTACAGTTTAACCACTGGAAGGAAGATCCTATGCAGAAATGGAAGGCAACATTCCAAATGGGATTCCACCATTTGATGGAAGCAATTTTGAATACTGGAAAAACAGAATGGAAACTTACTTGAAATCTCTTGGGGCATATGTTTGGATCTCGGTTGCTTCAGGATACAATGCTTTGAAGAAACCAAAGACTGCAGCTCAGAAGGAAGCAAAAAGGAACAACAAACTGGCAATAGATACCATCCTGGATGGATTGACAGATTCAATGAAATCCAAGTTGGGATCATGTGCATCAGAAAAATATCTTTGGGACAAGCTACAAGAACTTTATGTAAGGGAAGAAGCAGAAGAAGAAGAAGAAGTTGAAGAAGATTACAACATCTCATATTTCAAAGAAGAAAATAGAGGTCAGTTCTTTTGCTTTAATTGTGAAGGAGTAGGACATGTTGAATTTGAATGTCCTCATCCAAGGATTGAAAGAGATGACAATGAAGAAGAATAAAATCATGAAGTATAAATGATTCAACAAGAAGATGAGAATCTTAAAAAATTGAAGCATGTTGAGATTGAAAATAGCAAGCTCAAAGCCACGCGTAGAAAACTAAGAAGTGAATTGGGTAGTTATGAAAATACAGTTGTAAGCTTAAAGAAACAATTAGAAGACTTTCAGAAACTAAGAGAAGAAACCATTTCCTTGAAAACTCTACTCAAAAAAGCAAGAAGAATAGCAGAAGTAAAGAAGGTCCAAATGATAAAGAAAGAAGAAGATTGTGAGAAAATTGAACAAGAAGTTGTCTCATTGAGGAAGAGCTTAGGAAACTCTCAAGTGCCAAAAGAATTAACATATCTTGGATGCATGGGTGAAACTTCATACAAATAATATGCAAATACCAACAAGAAGGTTGAAGAAAGAGCTACACAGACAGTTGATGAGAAGTGGACCAGGATACCAGAAAGAATGAATGATTATAAAAGAGATGAATTTCCAAGAAGACCTCCTACCTTCAGGAATCAAAGAAGCTTCAATCAGTATGAAGGAAACTACAGAAGAGTAGATAATGAACCCATATGGATCACATCACAAAGAAGGTCACTTACTCCCAGGTATCAAAATTTATTTCTTGGTCATTGTTATACTTGCAAAAATTTTGGACATAAGGAAATTAATTGCAGAATCAATGAAAGGAACAAATACGCAAGAAACATGAATGGTGTAAACAGAGGATATTGAAATAATCATGGATTTGTCAAAAGAAGTTATAATTCATTTTACCCATTGATGGAAAAAAATATTGTATGCTACAAATGCAATTATCTTGGTCACAAAGCACGAGATTGCAGATATATGAATGAATATGTCCCTATGCCAACCATAGTATGAAGAAGGAAAGAGATTCCAAACAATGAATATTGTCGAATAGCATTAACCGCTGAAGAATGTAAATAATAAAATGAATGGTACATAGACAGTGGATGTTCTTTTCACATGAACAAGGATCAAGACAAATTCATCATCTTGAAGAGAAAGGGTGGTAATGTTGCATTTGGAGATGACTCATCTGCCAAAATACTTGGAGAAGGTGTAGTAGAGCTTGG
>SNQJ01S0010020.1:100664-120577 GCA_010110895.2 Picea sitchensis | reverse complement strand
TGATTATTTCTCATATATTGTGCATGGTGTATTGTGGTGTATTGGTGTAACTCTTATACTATTGTTCATTTCTCATTGGATATATTTGAATGGTTTAAGTATAAGTTGAATTTTTTTTTAAATTGTACTTGATACTGATTCACCCCCCTCTCAGTATCAACAAAAAGTATAGTGGAAGGAGTGCCTCTATGGTCTAATTTAGAAGATCAAAACACATACATATTCCAATGAATAACTTGAAACATTCACATTAAGTGAGGGTAGAAGGGAGGATCAAGGGAGGATTGGAGTCCTCTACAGATTGAGTCTTGAAATAGGGAGTTGATGCTTCCTCAAGTTGGTGCTTGAAAACAAGAGGACTGGAGTCTTCTACAGGTTGAAGCCTTATCTATAGGGAGTTGTTTCTTCCTCAAGTTGGTTCTTGGAAAATAGTGTATTGGTGTCTCCTTGAGTTTTTTTCTCAAAATAAGAGATATTTGTGTCTCTTACAAACTATAACTTGTAAATGAAATATATTTTTTATGATTGTTACATTTAAAATTTAAAGTTTTGTACATTCTTGTTGATAAATTGTTATAAATTAATAAAGAATTAATTTAATTTGAGAATAAGAAGCAATATTGATGCACCCCCCACCCCTCTCAACATTGAACAACATTCCAACAACAGGGAATTTTTTAGCTTGCATACCAACTCTTTATTTCCTTTCACAACAAGTCCTTCTAGCTGCATCTTGTATATTTCTTCTTCCATATCCTCATGTAGGAATGTTGTCTTCGCATCCATGTTTTCTAATTCAAAATCAAAATAAACAACAATAGATAAAATAAATACAATATAAGTTAACTTGTAAATAGGAGAAAAAATATCACCAAATTCAATTCCCTCTACATGGGAATAACCTTTTGCTACTAACCGAGCTTTGTATTTCTCCACTTTTCCTTATGAATTCAACTTCTTCTTAAAAACTCATTTGCTGCCAATGGGATTTATTCCAATCGGAAAATCCATTAGATCCCAAGCCTCATTCTTATCCAAGGATATTGTTTCCTCAATCATGGCCTTTTCCAGAGTCTTCCATCCTCTGAATCCACTTCCTCCCTAACAATTCTAGGATCATTATCAGTAATAGACAAAGAAAAAATTGAACAAAAATCAGATGGAGTATACCTTTTTGGTTTCCTTCTTTCTTGAATCGATTTCCTTAATACTGGAGTATGACGATATTATTCTTTTGATTCTCGTTCTTCTATAGAGTCTGATTCATTTTCCTCCAATTAAAACTCTATTTTCCCTGGTTCTTTCTCCTTTGGTAGGACTTCTCGTTTGAAAAAATATTTGATTTCTCTAAATAACATGTCTCGATTATAAACTCCCTATTTATTTTATGGGTTCCAAATATTATAACCTTTAATATTGTCTTTATACCCTATACAGATACACTTTTCAACCTTTTATCTAGATTACTCTTATTTTCCTTTAGAACGTGAACATAGGCATCAAAACCAAATACCTTGAGATGTGCCAAAGAGGGTTTCTTACCAATCCATACCTCATATGGAGTCTTGTCATTTGACACTGATGAGGGTAATCGATTGAACAGGTAACATGCAGTACCCACTGCCTATACCCATAATTCATGTCCTAACCCAACACCACTGAGCATGCACCTTACTTTTCCATCATCGTCTTGTTCATCCTTTCTACAAATCCATTTTTATGAGGTGTATATGAGTGGTATTCTACCTTTCTATATTGCACTTCTTGAAAAAATCTTTGAATTCATTTCCATGAAACTCTCTACCAGTATCCGTCCTCGACACCTTAATTATTTTCTCTGTTTGATTCTCCACAAGAGACTTAAAATATTTAAACCTGTCAAAGACTTCAGATTTCTTCCTGAGGAAATATATCCATGTATTCCTCAATAAATCATCTATAAATGAGACATAGTACATAGATTTTCCCAGTGATGGAACTGACATAGGTCCAAACACATCATTATGCACCAAGTATAAAATTACCTCTTCCCTTTTTACACCAGAGGAGAATCTTACCCGATTTTGTTTCCCATATACACAATGTTCCTAGAAATCAAAATCTAGAGAGAATATAGACACACCTTCAACCATACCTTTATCATGTAGTAGTCAAATACCCTTCTCTCTGAGATGCCCCAGTCATTGATTCCACAACATATCCTTTTCTCCAGAGATTGTAGGAGTTTTTTCTTCTTCAACTCCAATCTCAGGAACACCATAACTATTACACCCATAACTAATAGTGCTTCCTTGTAGATTATATAGAGTTCAAAACTGAACTCCCTTCAGCAACACCATTGCTCCTCAAACCATCTTACATTTTTCTTTCTCAAAGATTATTTTTACCCATGCATAGTCCATGTGTCTTATATAAATCAAATTTCTTTCCAATCTTGGGATGTGCATAAAACCAAGGAGTGTTTGAATCCTTCCATCCATGAAATTCAACTTGACTTTTCCTTATCCTATGATTTTGGTTATTAATTCATCACCTAGGAAAACATCACCTCCATCATACCTTTCATACTCACAAAACCACTCCATGTGAGTAGTCATATGAAAGGATCCACCTAAGTCAAGTAGCCATGCCTCATGATTTGCATGTGTGCTTGAAGAAGCCAAGTACGCATCCCCTCCTTATTCTATGGAGGTTTTTGCTTCTTTAGAAGGAGCATATTCATATCCCTTCCCTCCCTCGATACTTTTGGATCTACATTGCTTCTTGTATTTCCCTTCTCCAATATCTCCAACATACCTTTACAAATTTTCCAGGATATTTAGATCTTCCCTTATATTTAGATCTCCCACTCGAGGACTTGGATATATTTATGTCCTAGGAGCGTCCTCTTGTAAATAATGTATTTGTGCTCCATCCTTCCATGTTATTCCATCTCATATCCTCTGACAAAAAGTATGAGACCACATCATCAAAACTTAAAGTAGTTGTATTATTACCTATGGCCACGACCAGACTATCCCACGAGTCTAGTAAAGAAAACAATAAACCAATACACTTATCTTCATTATAAATATTAATATCAACATATAATAGATGAATTACCATGGTATTGAATGCATTCATATGCTTTGTCACCAATTCTCCATTTTTCATCCTCAGGTTGTACATCTTCTTCCTCAATAGCAGTTTATTTACCAGGGACTTTGAGTTATACAAATCCCCTAACTTATCCCATAGTTCCTTGATTGTATATTCCTATAACACATTAAGTAATATTGAATCTCAGAGACACAACCAGATTGTGCTCTTCACCTTCTGATCCAACTTTTTCTAGTCTTATGTTGACGTTCTTGTAGGTGTAGTACCTAGATCCACAACGATCCACTGATCTTTTCCAACCAACATATCTTCCATATTGAGCTTCCACAACTCAAAACTTTTCCCATTAAATTTGTCAATCTTTATTTTCAAACTACTTTCCATTTATTTTCACCTAGAGAATCGATACCACAGATCTCCCACTATAACAAGGCTTATCACAAACTCGAGCCAAACCCATATCTACAAAGGCATCCCCCTAAATCCAATAACATCTATAACACCAAATGTATATTTTAACCTTGTACAATTAATTACTGCAAATATGTTCTTAATAAAAATAGAAAATATACAATGGAACACACACACATTACACATATATTTTACCCTGGAAACCCTAGGAAAACCAACAACATGTTTAGAGCCACACCTCTAATATTTTATTTATCATCCTCTTTATTATTTACAATACAATATACATATAGGATCCCACGACATCCAAACCCTAATCCATTTACCAAGATTAGTCAACAACCCTAATTCCTTAACCGAAATTAGAAAACCATCTGCAAAACCATGTGCCAAAAAACTACCAAAAATAGACGCAAAAAACCGCCAAAAAATGGATGCAAAAAACCACCAGATTTTTTTTGGGGGGGCTCCTCCCTCGAATCGCCTTAGAGGGGGACCCCAAGCCCCCCACCCCTTCCATATCACAACACATGGGACCAATATTGCAAATAATATAACACATACTCAATAGTTGCAAAGAGGAATAATTAGTCCATCATAGAGATAGCTAGGGCCATGATGCATGACATGGATTTTCCCATGTGTCTTCGGGTAGATGTCTCCTTTACTAGAGAGAAACCTCAGTTATCTCAATTTCGTATATTTGGTTGTCATGTTTATATTATTGTTCCTAACTAGAACAAAACTAAGTTTGAACCCTTGAGTATCAAGCATATTTTTGTTGGGTACATTTATACATCCAAGGCTTACCAGATCTACATTCCAACATAGTGGGAGACATTGTTAGGCAAGGATGTAAAATTTAATGAAGATGGATGGTCCTCAAGTTCAAATCCTATAGATATCGTGGAAGGTGAGAATTTGATTAATCCAAATACTAATACAAAGGATAAATCAAACTTAGATTCATATTAGAGAAATTCAAGTTCAGAGGGAGAGGACTTAGTATCCTCAAATATAGACAAGAAGTTAAGATGACTTACCTAGACATTGAAGGAAGCAAATAAAGTGGGAGAACCTAGGTCTACTTTTAGAGTGAGTCACATACCTAGAATATGTCATTCTTATGTTTCATTTATGTCTTATACCATTAATGTAGATCCTTCCAACTATCAAGAGGTTGATGCAGAGCAAGTATGGTAGAATACCATGGTTAAGGAGTATAACTCCATCTTGAAAAATAATCTATGGGAGATTATGTTTAGTTTAGTGGGGAAATATATTATAGATTCGAGTTCATTTTACAATATTAATCATGCACCATATAAGGGCATAGAAAAGTATAAATCCATATTCATAGCTAGAGGATTCTCTCATAAAGACGAAGTGGACTATGAGGAGAATTTTCCTCTAGTTGCAAAGTATATTGTTGGTTAAGTCTTATTTATACTATATGAGTTTGTATTGACCCAAGGTTCATGTCTTTCGGGTTTCCAACAAAACCTCTAAAACTATCAACCCTCCTGGTGAACCAGAAGGCAACACAACACACAGAATGCGTTGCGCAGTCTCACTCGACATAGCTTTAATGGGTGGCTGCAAGACTCAGGTGTTTACAGCCTAGGATTGAGTATGAGAAATGAGAACTCGACCATTGAACCATTATTAGAATTAGTAAATGCAACATACTATTATTCACGACTATGCAGTAACTTTAGCAGCTTATTCCCTTAATAGCACAACCATATTTCATAGGCAATATAATAACTCATTCATTATTTAAGCACAACAAATAACTATTGGAAAGAAGATAAATATATGCATGCATTAACCACATTACACAAACATTATCGTGGTTCACCCCCTCCTGGGCTACATCCACAAAGATATGGCTCTTGGCTCTTTTATTATGGTAGTTATGCATCTACAACACCATGCGCTTACAACTCTCCTTAGATGGGAAAGATCTATATGAGGTGAACTAGATCACACCAGGATCCTCGGCCTGCGATCTAATCCTCAAGATTTTCCTTCTCTCCTGTCCTCTAAATCAACATCTTACAAAATAGTTCATACAACAAAATGTAAACCTGAATACTAACTAAATTGGAACAACTACAAAATCTGTGAACAACAACCCTCTATAATACCTCAGTATTGGTATTTATACATCTTTGGCTCTTCAGCCATTAAAATACGTTACCAAAACCCTAACCCTACTGATGTTAGGTATTCCTCTTGTGTGTGTGATGTTCTTCCTTCCAGCTATCACTTTCCTTGTGCACGCTTTCTTGCATGCGCACGTGTTGTGTTTCCTTCCATTTGTTGCTTCACTCTCTGCATGCTTTTTGTCCCCATGATCATCCTTCTTTCCACTTCGACTTGCTACCAACAGGCCCCCAACACTGACATGTGGCTCTTCCTGAGCCACCTAATCCTTTTGAGATTCCTCGATCTCCTTGGTGATCATCTGGAACTTTTCCTTGAGCTCCGCTACTTGTGTCTACGCCTATGCAATCTTCTCCTTGATTGTGTCCACTACCTGGACTACAAATTCATAGCTGATAAATCCTACACATTCTACCTGGTTCTGTGCTATCTTTGTCTTAGCTTTCTCTACTTGTGCCAGGACTTCTTCTACCCTCTCCTGCAGTGGTTCCATTTGAGTCTGCCGCTCCTATTTCTGGGTTTGCGCAGTGATTAGCTCTACCTGCAATCTCTTAATATCCTGCATCCCTTTGACATGTTCTGTGAATGGTATTGTCTTCTACCTCTGCTTGAGTTCTTGGATCGTTTTGCTAATCCTTTCTTCTTCCATGTCCCATTTGTGGACCTACTGATCCGCCTCCAACCTGGTCCAAAGTTGCGTTTCTTTATCAAACAAGTCTGCTGCTATGTTGACTCGTTTCTCTATCTCCTGCAGCTGCATTGTTGCTTCCTGCTTCCTTTGATCCTTGACTACTAGTGGAGTGGTTGGTATGAGATTCTCTCAGAGATTCTCGATCTCCTTCTGATATTGATCAATTGTATGCGCAATCCGATCAATCTTTTATGCTGCTATAATTTCCTCACTCTGCGTGGCCTGTGGAATCTTCTCATAAGTTCCTGCCACTTTCTGCTCCAATCCTTTTATGCGCTCCCTTTCCTCCTAGGTCTCAAATTTTTCCTTCTCATATACTATTTCTAGCGCGTCCTTCTTCTTTATTGCCTACTTCAATTCGGTTAAGTCTCTGTGTGCGCGATACCATACCTCATGGTTTACGCTCACTTGAAACCTGTGTAGTGCCCCTGATGGTATCCTTGTCAACACAAGTTGGATTTGGCTTAATTCCTTCAAGGGTGTCTGCCCCACAATTTTTTCCATGCACAACATACTAGGGTTGATGTGGAATGTTACATGTGGCTGCAATATTTCCTAGACTGACTCTCATTCTTCTTCTTTCACTCTTCCTTCTATCTGCGATGCTAATGGTTCGATTCCCCTGCTGCTTGTTGTCGACCCTTCCCTAATCTTCTTGATGAGTTTCCGTATATCAGGAAACTCCTGTTGAATCTCGTCCTTGTGGTGTGCAGCATGGTTGAATTCCTCAAATAGACAATCCTAGACCAGTCTAGAGATCGTATATTATGGCAGTGTTTGTTGTGCCTTTGATTTCTTACGTGCTCTTCCTATCTGCGTGGTTGGCCTCTTGTTTTACCCTACTGCTTGTGGGTTGGGATTTGTTGTTGTCTCTTAAACGGGCTCAGATTGTTGCTACTGCTCCTTGGTCGGTTGCATCTTATCCTTCTTTCTATTCTGGTTCCCTGTCTTCTTTGGCCCTTCGTCTATCTGTGTTGTCTTGCCTTGCCCCGTTCTTGGTCTCTTGGGAACTTGGATTTCCGGAGGCTGCATTTCTCCCTGCTCTGCCTCTTCTTATGTTGTTCTTTCTGTCACTTCCTGGGTAATGGTTGTGATCCTCCATTCATCGGCCCATTAATTGATGACCATGTCAATATCACCCTCTATGATGCAGTAGATCATCTTTAACCATTGTTTATCTGGATCCTTCCTTGTCTGTATCCACATTGCCTATCGTGTGGCCTAGAAATTGGTGATGTTTTCATATCGCGCGACAGCTTTTGGTGTGATTCTCCACATCTCAGAGATGGATTCTTGTAGGTCACGTAGGTATCCTTCGAATATGGATTCGTTCATCCTCTTGTGACTAGCGCTCGTTGTCGCCTTTAGCAGTGGATACCTCTTTCCCTAGTTTGGTTTGGGTCTGGTACAAAAAGTTACGTACCTTGGTTCCGTCCAGCCCATAAAGGCTATGAGCATGATCAGCCATGAGTAGCGAAACCCTTTGCCTAGGTTCTACGCATCCTTTCATTCATCCAGGAACAAGTTCAATAAGTGCGATGCCCCACTCATTGAGGTGCCTTCTGCGCACTAGGCTGCAACTGCAACAACTCCAGCTGGGACATCCTCCCTGTGGAATTTTCTTAGTAGCTTGCAGGCTAAGTCTTTCACACCCAATTGTGTGGTTGCATTGTTGATACTCTTGATGATGATCCCTCTTGTCCCCCTGTCAGTGACATACTTCTTCTTCATCTCTTCTGCTAGCGCTTTCTCCTTGGTTTTTTCATACAGAAAAAGTGCGAGATCCATTCCCCGGATTGGTAACCCTGTTATGTTTGCAATAAGCTCAATGGCTATGGGGACGGGCTTGTCCATCCATATATCCCCTCCATGTGTGACTGCTAGCAGATTTTTGATGCACATTTTTGCATACTAGCCTCTACCAAAATGTGGTAGGTCCAGCAGACCTAGAATTCCCATTTTCTCTAGGTCATTTTCCCACTGGTATGGCTGATCAATCGGTTCTCCAACCCGATTCATGTCCATAGTTTGTAGAAAGACCCTCTTCGAAAGTTCCTGGAACTTGTATTCATATGCTACATAGTGTTCTGAGTATTTGAGCTTCCCGATATGACCCAGTAGCTCTAGTCCTACCTGTACCCCCTCTGGTATGCGTGGTAGAACAATTTCTACTGTATGTTTCTTGGGAGGTGACCTTGGTATCTGTATCTTATCTTTCTTCCACTGTGGTGGCTGGCTCAAATCTCCAACAGCTTCCAATTTCTCCTCCGTATACAATTTTGGCCAAGCTGAGACATCTTCAACTATCCCCCCTGCTTGGTGGTCTGAGATGGTCATTTGAGACACATCTGGCTCCATTGTTGTTGTCAGATTTGGCGTTGTGCATTCAATTTCAGAGCTTCCTATGAACACTATGGTTGCACCTCCTTTAGGGTTTCTGCTTCTTGGTTATGTGGCTCCTGCACTTCTGTTGGTGTCTCTTGACTCGTGCCCTCCGGTGTTGACTGTTGGATTTCTTCCCGGATAGGTGTAGGGTTTACCGGTGTTGTGTCTGGAGATGGGATTCCGTCGACATTAACGATCTCCAACGGCTATTGTTCACATTATTCTGCCTGTCCTCATGACCTGGTCTGAACTCTGGTTTTCCTGGCAGTCTGGATCGCTTCTGCTTGCTTGGGTGGTGCCATGGCGGTGACTATAAAATGCCTGTTGGAATCGAACAGTCTTTTTGGTCTTCATGAAGTCTCTTTGTGTTCTTTAGCGTCTCTCCCTCTCTATCTGTTCTCTCTTCATGAATATATTATTGGCTCTCATGTCTATGTGTTGTATGGATTTATGATGAAGCTTGTCGAGGGATCTTCATTGATTATGGGTTTAATGCACCTTGATTACCAGTTCAATGCATCTCCATCGGTTTTGTACTTGCCATTACTCCTTCTTTATCGTCTCCAGTTGGTGCAATTAATGTGATCTCCCATCGGTCCTTGTCATCTTTTAATTCTGCCTAGTGTTGTCTTGTCGTCCTACTTTTGTTGACTCTTCTTTTCCCTCTTGTTTCCCTTTGGATGTGACTATTTTCCTTCTCCTCGTCGACTTTTTGTTTCTTATTTCGTGTAGCCTTTCTACTTCTGGCGCACTGCGCCCTCTTTGGTTTTATTTATTTATTTACTACTGCGTGGTGGATGGTTGGTTGTCCTTGTACATCTTCAGTCGACTCCCATTGATCATTCCTCTTATTTCTTCACTTGATAAATATCGTAACTATACATCTCCTCCATCTGTGACAGATTTTACTTCGTATGGTCCTAACCAATGCACTCTGAGATTTCCTGGGTGTTGTAACGATTTATTGTCATACATTAGTACTAGATATTTTTCCTTGAACGTTTTCTTCTTGATGTGTCTATCATGCCAAGATTTATCTCGTGCTTTCTGAACTTGTTGGTGGAATCTTGCCAATATTTGATATTCCTCCATGGTCAGTAAGTGATTCAATCTCTCCTATACTACACCTCGTTCTATCATTTGTGTGATGGCTGCTACACACAAGCTTGGGACTAAAAATTCTACTGGCACCAATGCTTCTTAGCCATAAACCAGTTTAAATGGCGTGTGCCCTGTCAAATTTTTGCATGTAGTTTTTTATGACCATAATACTCCTGGTACTTTGAGGTCCCAGTCGTACCTATTGAAGTTGCAAATCTTTGTCAGTTCATTCTCCAAAAAAAATTTGAATGCTTCCACTGTGCCATTTTCCTGTGGGTGATATGGTGTGATATTCTGGTGATGGACTTCAAATTCTTCAGTCATAGTGTTGATGGTACTGTTTATGAAGTGTGTATCTTGGTGTCTCGTCAAAACTCTTGGGCACCAAAATGTCATAATGACTTGTTCAAATAGAAAGTGTGTTGTTGTTTCTACGCTACAATCCTTCACTGGTGTGGTTTTCACCCATCTTGTTAAGCATTTCATCGCGGTGATAATGAACCTTGCTCCTATTCTTTTTTTTGGTGGGTTTATTGGTCCCACAAAGTCTATTACCCACTTGTCAAATGATTGTAATGTTACTTGTGGTCATAATGGCATCTCATCCCTTTTGTTGGGTTTGCCTACCCTTTGACAAACATCTCATGTTTGCTAGTATTCCTTTGAATCTGTATGAATTGTTGGCCACCAAATTACTTCGCGCAATACCTTCTACGCAGTAGCTTTACCTACATAATTCCCTCATGTTATTCCCTCATGGGATTCTGCTAAAACTCTAGGTCTTTTGTGCTTTAACATGTATCTTCGCAAGATGTTATCTGTGCCCATTTTGTATAGGTGTCCTGCAATTAGTTGATAGTCATTCATGCAGACTACCAGGTTTTTCTTCTGTGCGGTGCTATATTCTTGAGACGTAGTACCTGTGCTCAATTACTGAATAATATCTGTGAAGTATTCATCAACAATCTGTACTGAGAATAATTGTGCATCCGGAAAGTTTTCTTCTAAATTCGTAGGTTCTTCTCCATTTGTGACACTTTATAGGTGATCAGGTCATGTGTTCAATTTTCCTGGCTCAATTATTAGTTCAAAGTCAAATTCTTGGAATAGTAGTAACCATCGACAGATTCTCCCCCACAACACTAGCTTGTTGACTAGGTATTTCAAGGTTAAGTGATCTGTGAACATATTAAAGTGTTTTCCCAATAAGTAATGATGGAAATTTTGAAGTGTGTAGACCATAGCTAGGCCTTCTCTTTCTGTCATGTTATAGTTTTGTTCAGAGTCTGATAACTTTTTGCTCGTGAATGCTATCGGGTGATCCAAGTCTCCCACTCCTGGCTATGCCAAGATATCTCCAAGTTCTATAGCTGATGCATCTACATGCACATGGAATGTCTTATCCCAGTCTGGAAATACTAATATCGGTGCGGTGACCATCTTTTCTTTTAGGGTATCTAGACTGTGTTGACACTCGTCGTTCCACTGAAACTTTATATCCTTTCTTAGCAACTTTTCCATTGGTGTAGTGATCTACGCATATCCTTTGATAAATTTCCTGTAATAACCTGTGTGTCCCAACGTCACTCTTAGCTGACGAACTATTTTTAGTGGTGGTAAGTTAATAATGATTGTGATCTTTGCAAGATCTACTAGTAAACCTTGTTTGCATACTTATGGCCTAATAGTATCCCAAACAATGTTCCAAATATACATTTATATATGTTTAGTGATATCTGATACTGTCTGCATCTTTCTATCATCAGGTGTAAGACTTCTACATGATTTTTCAATAAACTATAGATTGTCCAATAATCCAGGTATACTTCAAGAAACTAGTGGATGAGTTCTTTAAATGTTGCAATGACCACTCTGTAAAATATTGTTGGTGCTTTCTTCAGTCCAAACGACATGACTGTGTATTGGTAAGATCCCCATTTTGTCATGAACGTGGTCTTTTATCTGTCCTTCTATGCTATCTTGATCATATGGTAACTTGAGAATCCATCAGTAAATGAATAAGCTTCATGTCCTCCTACATTCTCTAACACCTCATCCATGAAAGGTGTAGGGAACAGGTCATGTAGGAATGAATCGTTCAACTTCCTTAAGTCGACGCATATCCTGATCCCTCCTAGTTTCTTGTCCTGTACTACCATCGGGCTTATCCATTCTGATTCTTCGACCGGTTTTATGATGTCGGATTCAAGCATCTTGTTGATCTCAGCTTTGAATTTATGTTTTTATATGGGGTTCAGTCTATATGGTCATTGTCTGATCGATCTTGCTTCTGGTCTGAGTGGTATATTCATCTCTCCTAATGCTCCTACTATACCCTTCATATCTGTAAAGGTTGTGGGAAACAAGTTGATGTATTCGCGCAACAACTCCGTGATGCTTTCTATTGTTTGTTCATCCCAGTAGTCTCCAATGTTGGCCATTTTGGGATGCTTGGTTGTCCCAATGTTGACTTTATTTACTTTGATCGGCACGGAAATGACTTACGATTCTATGGGTGGACCTTCCACGTATATTTCACCTTTTGCCTCTTCAATCTGAATATCATGCAGATCGTCTTCATCCGGTGCTTCCTCTTACACATGATAGCATGACAACAATTCCTTAACTGTCTATTTATTTCATTGTTGCTCTTCTATGACAACTTCTATATTTGGTTCTTTAATAATCATTACTCCTCTTATCTGTTTTAGAGTTGCATCTATGTTGGGGTTTTCATGTTCGAATGAAAATGTGACGGTAAAATTCTGTTGTAATGTCGCCCATGTCGCAGTTCCTTTACGCAACTCCTGGTCTGTATACCAGTTCCCTGGTATTCCCTCTAGAGTGTGTATGAAGTGATGAGGCCATTCTTCTGGGGGTGTCATTTTACATAGCGTTCTACATGCCTCCAAGTGTTCTGCTGGTGCCCCATTTCCATCATACTTCTGGTGTTTGTTGTTTTTTTGTTCTGCACCAAACCTTATGCACAGTAGCCTCTTACATTGATACCAATCTATGATGGTATCCTTGTGCACACCCCACCATCTTGTAGGTGTGGCCTTGAGTGCTAGATCAAGTGCTAACAGTCTCTGGTTCTCTAACACTGCGTCTTTATACTATGCCAAGAATGTTTCCAAGTTTTTTATTCCGTGGAAACTAGGTGGTTATCTTACTTCTGTACCTACCCATCTTACTATGCAGTCTATTCTTGGACATATTCTCGTGGATACTTCATGTAGCCTCTGCTTCCAGTTTTCTAAACCGGTGTCTGAATCTGTCGCACATGAAGTAATGCTTCACCAACTAAGTACCCCATCTACAGTTTGATTTACGTAATCCTCATCGTGCGCAGTTGTTATGTACAACTGACCGATTTCCTCTAAGTCTAGGAAAGTAGGTTCTACAAACCTCACCCCTTCAAATGGGTCTAATGGCATGATGACCTTGTATTCTCTTGATTCAAATGTCATTTTCCTGGTCTTCAAATTGATTATGGCCTGGTTTTCAAATGCCCAATCTAGACCAACCAATGTCGGGTAAGGTGTTGTGCCATCCACTATTTCAATAACTTCAAAATATTCTTTAGTGTGCACTCCATCTAGGTTGACTGTCACTCCTTTCATTCTACCAATTGTTAAGACTCTGTGTTGGTTTCCCAATTTTAATTGAATAGGTGAATATCCTAATGTTGGTTCTCCCATGCACTGCCATGTCTTCTTTGGTAATACATTAACTTCAGATCCTAGATCTAGTATAATGTCTCCCATATTGAAATATCCTATGTTAGAATTCAGTCTAAACTCCCTACTGGTTCTTCTTCTTGTGTGCAGGTGATCGACTATCCTTGGTTCTAGCTTTCCTTCCATCTCAATGCTACATTTTTCTAGTATGTTTTGCAATATTTTCACATATGATGGATCACTTAATACCTTTACACATAATTGCAGAAAGCCTTTGATTGTACTTACTTGTCCCATGGTTTTCATTCTATCGGTATGATCCAATGATGGCGGCATCTCGTACTCTCATGCTTCCTTGTTCTATTATGTATTTGAATTCAACGTCATGTCCCCCTTCTAAAATTCTTGTCGAGCTTCCTTGAATATCTCCTTCTCCTTTTGCATGTCGAACTGCTTCCTTGGTTTAGTGTTCTTCTTTACCCATTGATTATGCGTTGGTTCTTTTCGAACTACATTAGTGCCTGTTTTAGCTCCTCTGCGGGTAACTATGTTGATGTTCCATCCTTCATCCCTTGCTTCGGCCGAAATCCACTGAAAATTCTGGTTGTTTTGGTTCCTCTTTTCTTGAATCTTTACTAGTAGTGTCGGACATTCCTCTGTATCGTGGTCCGATGAGCGACAATACATACAAGTTGTTGGTGGAAGTCGACATTCCCTTGCATAATGTCCCAGTTGTTGAAAATTGTGACATGTGATTGGTCCACTACCTCATCTGAAACCTCCTCTGGCTCATCCTCCTCCTCTGTAGCTTGCTCAATCTCCTATCGGCACGTTATACTGAGGTGCCTAATTGTATTGTGTGGTATTGTACTAGGGTTGTGCCGTATTGTACTGCGACTACGTGTTATTGTATGGTTGTTGTGCAGTATTATACTGTTGTTGCATAGTGTTGTATGGAGCTGGGACTTGATTGATTTGTGTCATTTCTTTCCTAGTCATCATTTATGCCTGTACTCTATATGTGTCTTGTTATCACCATGATGATCATGATTCAAATTTGAGTTTAAATTTAGCAGGTGACTAAATCAGTATAGAGACATGGTGTTATTTGAATTCTCAGGTCATATATGGCGGAGATATGGAGAAATATAGCGGGAGCACGAAGGAGAGAATATTACAGACCATTGATCTTGGGGTAGCCCGAATCAACAATTGGGACCCATATCGAGCGACGAAACAACGTGGGACTTAACTGATTGAGGGTGGGCCGAGGAAAACAACCATGGTGTCGATCATGGATGCATGGCGCCCTAAGAGGTACATCGGGGCGAAAGGCAGTCTGCCTAAAACCATTTTCACAAAAGCCCTGATGTCACGTGTTCTAATACGTCAAATCAACGATTCATGTAGGGGAAGGTGATGGTTGGTCAAATCATCGCACGCCACTTGTTCGGACACTTCACGACCGTACAATGTCAGGGGAACACAGGAGGATAACGGACTCAAAGGCTAATAATTTGAAATGGATTGGCCGAGCATGGTAAATCAATGTGCCTGCAAGTAATATTGTCAGTGATTAATGATTGGAACTTGATAACTATCGATATTCAAGTATGGGTAGCGTTATTCTATTTCTAGAAATTGTCGTCCCATGCATAAGTGGAGTAATCTCGAGCTTGATCGATTTCTTAAGTTCTATAAAATTAAGGGAGACAAAATCGTGGCCTCCGTGAGGTCAGAATATATGGATAACATCAATATAATAGTGTCCAGTACAACGGGGTTCTCAACTAATGTATCAATCTTACCAATAAATGAGAAAGAAAGGTGGATTACACAGATATTAGCAACCAAATTTCATATAGATCCCGCAACTGAATCAGAGTTGGAGGTCATATTAAACCCTATTATGAGGGACCTAGTCATAAATGAACACATAGATGAAATCTACAAGAAGAAAGCGAAGAAGAAACACAACAAATGATAGAGAGCAGAAATCAGAGCTGAGACAATGGAGAGCGTTGGAGAAAATCAACTTGCTTGGTTGAGTACTCTAAAAGAGGAAATCGCCAAGATGAAATGAATTATCTGGTGGTATTAAGTACATTCCAGCAAATTTTGGACAGATGGCGGTCAAATAAAGGGGCCCCATATATGACAAACATGTTCCTAACGGTCCCTTTAAAATAAGATAATTGTTGTTATAAATCACTCTTTTTTGTAACTTATCTCTATTTTTAGAATTATGGGGAAGTCTAAACATTTTGAATTCCACAAGTAATTTCCCTATATATGTATTATCTTGAGGATATGAAAAGCATGGAGAAAAGAGGAGCTTGCCCTCTGTGCAGAAAGACTTTTGTAAATTTTGGGGCTAGAATGAATATATAAATGCATAAGCAGATTTTGGATTGTTTCATGTTTTGACAATGCATTTTTCATTTCTGACTCCATAGCCCAAATGTCATCTTCATTTCTTCAGTTATTTGATAAAAACCCCCCAAAACAAACCAAATCTAGCCACTAATTTCCATAGATATATCAAGTGACACGAGAGATCCCTCTCTAAGTTGAGCAGGCTAGTGCCTCATCTCTAAATATGGTTGAAACAATTACTTGTGTCATTTTTGTATTCAGCCGAACAGATTTACAAAGTGCTAACATTCTAGCATCGTTGTCGGGGATGGAATTTAAAAACATTTCCCTGGGAAGAACGACATGGTTGAGTTCTAAAGTCTGAGAGCAGCAGACACTTAGGCACATATTGGATGTATTCCTTCTCTGGAAACTCCACACATCAAAACATCAGTTTGAAGGTGATTCCACTGGTAGAAGAATCCAGAAAATTTCAATTTTCACTGGCGACTCCACTCTCAATGAAGAATCCAGCTTCCAAAACATCAATGGTGACTCCAATCGTAATGCAGAATCCAGATCCCAAGACGTCATTGGTGACTCCACTCAAATTTTGAATACAAAATGCAGTCCAGAAGATTCACTGAAAGACGATGCCCCTTGGCTGAGGTATGAGAAGGAATTATGAAAGAAAACAAATGCTCAAAATGGGATTTTTTTCAAATCATTTTGCTATTTGATATAATTTGTCTTTGGTCCTTTCTCGAAAATGATAAACAAGTTCTTATTTGCGTACTACATGCAAATAATGACCATGAAAATCTAGAAAATAGATATCCCCCTCTTAAAATTACACGAATGTCCCCTCAGTTTATCACTCATTTTGATAAATAAATTTCATCTGGACTACGTGATGATCATAACCAAGTTGATGAGCCTCATGAAACCAGGGTTGATATTTCATCTCGTGCACTTGATCCAACACCCTCCAAGACTTAGCATAGATACATACCCTTAAAGTTACCCCACATCCTTCATAATTTTCCTCCAAAACACTATGAGTACCTACCTATGTTTGATGGGGAACCTGATAGCATCTCAGCTGAAAAACACATCCAAGGGTTTGATCATTTTATAGATTTTTTTGAGATTGAACATGATGACATTTGTATGAGGGCCTTCTCTTAATCATTGAAAGGAGACACAAAAGACCGGTTTAAACATTTGCAGCCAGAGAAAATTAGCTCATGGGAGGAATTGAAAGATGTATTTTTAAAGTTTTGGGGAAATAAGAAGTCTTTGGACCTACAACTTAGAGAGTTCTATGCTTTGGAAAAGAAGGACAACGAAACTATTTTTGTATTCAACAGAATTTTTTCCAGTATCTATCAAAATTTACCCAAATAAATTTGACCCACTGAACCTGTTGTTGTGCTCCATTATGCAACTACTCTCCATCCATATTCACCTCTCCTTCTTATGGAAAGAAGATCCAATTCCTTACAACAAATGTTTTATGACGCTCAGGACATTCAACACAACATCCAAGCATGTGAACAGATTCGAAATGAAGGACCAAATGCCCAAGAATGTGAAAGTGAATATGAGAGGAAAGAGGTTGATTGGGATCCTAAGCATAGATTTGAAAATACCATAGGTCCTCTTGCAGTTTCCAACACCAATGATTCTGAAAAAAAATATATTCCACCTATTGAAAGAGGGGGTGTTGATCCATCTCATGATAAGAAAAAGGATGATCGTTTTATGTATTTGTTTATAGATGGTCAAGAGGATGAGTTTACAAATCATTTTGTTGAAGAATAGGTTGATGTTCCCATTTTGTTATTATTAGATGACATCACACAGACAGTTGATTTTCCTGTATATGACAAATATGAGGAGGATTGTGATGATCAAGACTTTCTTTTTCAGCAGTACAGTGAAATAAATCGACCTACATATCACAGTTACAAAGGGCAGAGTATTGGATTAGCCGAAGAAAATTCTCTACCACTGTGCTTTGTTGCATTCAAATTTTTGGAAGAGAATTCTCAAATCATTGTTGAAGCAAGCGAATTTGCGCTGATGCAAAGTCACACCAAACCAACGAAACAGATTGACAAGATATTGGAGCACTCTTCTCAGGCGTTCGAGGACACTATTCCTTGTTTTGTAGAAGACCTTGTCAATTCATAAGTGCAGCCATTGGTCAAAGACAAAGCTGAAAGTGAGCATGTCCAGCAATCCAAAGAGATGGATAATTGTACCTATGATGACACTAGAGAAAATGAAGAAGGTTTTGAATCAGGTATGAGAACCCTACCATTGTGTTTTTCCTCATTCGAACTGTTGAAACAAAGTAGCGTTTCAAATCAGAAAATATCCAAGCATGAAGTGGAAAGTGAAGAAAGCAGTGGACTTACAAATAAAAACTTTCTTCCCTTATATTTTTCTTCCTTCGAATGGTTAAGAGAAAATCTTGAGACTTTAGAGAAAACAGGGAGTTCTAAAAATGACGTAGTGATCCTATTTCTAAAAATCCTAGACATGGATGGATATTTTGAAACTTCACCTATGGAGACTCCAAGCAGCGAGGGAACACTTATGGAGGAATCTTCCTCTTCTGTCTTGATTCCTGTTAGCGTCGGAAGTCACTCCTGGATTGCTTGCAGGAGCAGAGCCCGACACCCATCAGTTTAATGTCACGATTGTTTTAAAAGGGTGATCAAATGGAGATAAAGACTCAAGGGGTATCACTCTAACTCAGAGACTGTATCCGGTACGTAAGAAACAAAGGAGGTCTGGAATCCTAACTTCAGCCAGTGGGTTGATTTAAAAGGTGGGCAGGGGGAAGACTTGGGAGAAGGATGGAAAAACAGCTTTGGGCAATAGGCTTATAGCAGTTTGCAGAGGAAAGACTCTGAATGCAAGATCCACTTGGCTCAGAGTCTCGAGAAACTGAAGGGGGACTTGACTAGATCCTCCAATTCCAAGTCACTCAGTGCTGAGAAAATCACAACAACTGGTTAGAAACAACGTAACTATTACAGTGATCCATTACAACATCATCCTATAATAGCTACGACTTGACTGGATCCTCCAATTCCAAGCTGTTCCAACACAGTATAACAGAGATGTAAGAGAAACTGGCATTCATAAGGAAAGAAGTCTCAAAAGTTCATACATAACCAGGCTATCAGTGCTTCATTAAAACTTTACAACCAGGAGCTCCGCTCAACCATCGATAGATACAAAAATGGCGAAAACGCCTTCATATACTCAAAACAACAACAACAGCGGAATCAAGACACTAAATTGAAAGATTTGCGTCTGCAGGGCTTCTGACAGTCAACATCTGAAAGATCGTGCAACTTATGTCAGACGCCATCTAACTTTTGACAGTTCCAACGGCGAATCGACGTACCTTTAATTCCTTGTCGTGCTTTCCCATTATGACGGAGGCGATGTCTAACCACCACCAACCACTTCAATAACTGCTTCATCGGGATTGAGGATGGCCCGACCAACTCGGCACCTTCGGGATGTGGAGGGCCTCCCACGCTGCCACCTGGAATAACTGACTGGCTTAAAGAATAGGCGTGGAGGCCAGCGTGGAATATGGGGCACGAGAACGGAGTGATGGGGCCAAAACAGCGGGGAGTGGAGTAAGAAGCGTCAAGGGGGCGAGAGGGGTCATAGGGGAAACACATGGAAAAAAGGCGATAAGCGGAGGAGGCAGGAGAGTAGATGTGATGGACACATTTTAGTGGGAGGCTGACGTGGAGAGAAAGAGACACGTGGCAGGTGGTGAGTGGACGATGAGATGGGGAAAGGACCACCTGGACTAAAGAGTGGAGAAGGACAGATGACACATGACTACGGGGGGAAAGGTGGTTCTGGAAGATGACATGATGGGAGAAGGGCCCACGCTGGCTAAACACCGAGCAGCTGAGAAGGACGGGATTGTCCAAGCGTCGTTGATCTGGGCGCGCTGATCTTGGCCGTCGGAAAGCTGCACGCCC
>SNQJ01S0010020.1:84637-95527 GCA_010110895.2 Picea sitchensis | reverse complement strand
GGATCTTCCTTTTCTTTTGTCTGCATCTGCTTTGTTCCTCAGTCTGTCAGCTGCCAATATGTTGGATTCCACTTCTACGGCAGCATCTTGCATTTGAGCTAAGTAAGTATCTCTTCTTTCTCTCAATAGCAGGCAAAAATCAGGATCAAATGCACCAGCGTATGAAATTTGAGCAGAGGCTTCTGAGGGCTTTATCTCTGCAGGGATCTTATGTTACATCTTATTAAATCTTTTGGAGAAGTCTGAGACAAACTCTCCTTCCATTTTCCTCAGAGACCCAAACTCTGTCATGTAATACATGAAATATTTTCTGTCTCCCCACTGCCTTAGGAAAACGTTATCCAAGGCTTCAATTCCAGCAATAGATCCAGGGGCCAATCCTCTGAACCATTTACTTACCTCTCCATCTAGGCTCTAGACAAAGACTCTCATCTAGACATCTTCATTCTCGATATTCAAATTGTCTGCATAACTGTAAAAGGCAGCTAGGTGCTCTTCAGCAGTTATGTCCCCTTCCCCAATGAACTTAGGCATGTATTTCAAATAATCTCCAGCAGGGAGGGGATTCATAGGATGAGGTAGGATTAAAGGAGCATATCTAGTAGCGACTATGGCATCCATTCTATTCAGAGGGGGATTAGCACCAACCATGGGAATATTAGGTAGAGGAGAACTCGGAGGAGACGGAGTGTGGACGGGAGATGTCGGAAAAGAGGTTCTTGGAGGAGACAATAGAGAGAACAAAGAGAGAGATAAGGGACCTGAATGTGCAGATGCTTCTCTCTGTGCAGTAGTAGCAATAAAAGGAGGGGTGGTGAGACCTTCAGAGGCCTAAGTTCTGTGTTGAGGCACAACTTCCAGGGAGGGGGGAGTGACAAGGATCTCTCTTTCTGATATCAGACCAGGAGGAGAAAACTCAGCAGGAACACTCCCAAAATTCAGAAAACGGGAAACCTCAGAGGAAGGACGACTAGGAAGCTGAGAATAATAAAATGGAGTTATCATGGAAGGAGATGGCGTATTATCTGTTTCGGCGATGGAAACTTCTTTTGCAGAGCTCTTTCCCTTTCTGCACGTTGCTTCTGAATCAGCTCCAGGTGTCGCTAGAGGCATATGTGGATGAGACCGTGTGTGTCTGCCTCTGAAAGCCACAGCTTATAGAGCAGGTTCCTGCCCAGCGGAGTCGTCACAGTGGAGTCGCTAGGTGCACAGTAGCAATCTTCAAGTTCTGATATCTGATGCACCTTCAGAATCAGTTGATCGTTGTCGTTCAATCCTGGGGAAAATATTCAGCTTCATCCCCGGCAATGACGCCATAAATGTTAGCGTCGGAAGTCACTCCTGGATTGCTTGTAGGAGCAAAGCCTGACACCCATCAGTTTAATGTCACGATTGTTTTAAAAGGGTGATCGAATGGAGATAAAGACTCAAGGGGTATCACTCTAACTCAGAGACTGTATTCGGTACGTAAGAAACAAAGGAGGTCTGGAATCCTAACTTCAGCCATTGGGTTGATTTAAAAGGTGGGCAGGTGGAAGACTTGGGAGAAGGATGGACAAACAAATTTGGGCAACAGGCTTACAGTAGTTTGCAGAGGATAGACTCTGAATGCAAGATCCGCTTGGTTCAGAGTCTCGAGAAACTGAAGGGGGACTTGACTGGATCCTCCAATTCCAAGTCACTCAGTGCTGAGAAAATCACAACAACTGGTTAGAAACAACGTAACTATTACAGTGATCCATTACAACATCATTCTATAATATCTACGACTTGACTGGATCCTCCAATTCCAAGCTGTTCCAACACAGTATAACAGAGATGTAAGAGAAACTGGCATTCATAAGGCAAGAAGTCTCAAAAGTTCATACATAACCAGGCTATCAATGCTTCATTAAAACTTTACAACCGGGAGCTCCGCTCAACCATCGATAGATACAAAAATGGCGAAAATGCCTTCATATACTCAAAACAACAACAACAACGGAATCAAGACACTGCATTGAAAGCTTTGCGTCTGCATGGCTTCTGACAGTCAACATCTGAAAGATCGTGCAACTTATATCAGACGCCATCTAACTTTTGACAGTTCCAACGGTGAATCGACGTGCCTTTAATTCATTGTCGTGCTTTCCCATTATGACGGAGGCGATGTCTAACCACCACCAACCGCTTCAATAACTGCTTCATCGGGATTGAGGATGGCCCGGCCAACTTGGCACCTTCGGGACGTGGAGGGCCTCCCGCGCTGCCACCTGGAATAACTGACTGGCTTAAAGAATAGGCGTGGAGGCCAGCACGGAAGATGGGGCACGGGAACGGAGTGATGGGGCCAAAACAATGGGGAGTGGAGTAAGAAGCGTCGAGGGAGCGAGAGGGGTTATAGGGGAAACACATGGAACAAAGGCGATAAGCGGAGGAAGCAGGAGAGTAGATGTGATGGACACATTTTAGTGGGAGGTTGACGTGGAGAGAAAGAGACACATGGCAGGTGGTGAGTGGATGATGAGATGGGGAAAGGACCACCTGGACTAAAGAGTAGAGAAGGACAGATGATGCACGACTGCGGGGGGAAAGGTGGTTCTGGAAGATGACATGATGGGAGAAGGGCCCACGCTGGCTAAACACCAAGCAGCTGAGAAGGACGGGATTGTCCAAGCGTCGTTGATCCGAGCGCACTCATCTTGGCCGTCGGAAAGCTGCATGCCCAATTCCAGGCCCCCCCCTCCGCTTAAAGGTAGAAAGGCCCGGGGGGGGGTCCATAATTGCCTTTATCACCATTGATCCAGGCGCGCGAATCAGAACCGTTGAAGAGATGCGCCCCTGATTTCGGACCCCCCCCTCCACTTAAAGGTAGAAAGGCGGGGGGGGTCCGGAATCTCATATATGCCGTTGATTTGGGCGCACGAATGCATGCCATCCAGATCAGTTCACTATTTACCACGGGCACATTTACATCCGAACTTAGGACAAGTGGGTTTTTAACCCATTCTTTTTCATTCTAACCCCCTTACAAGAAATATCGCTAACAATTCCTGAAAAGGAAACATTCTTCCATATGATTCATGATCCCAAGAAACATTATATGGAAAAGGTTTGTAATCAAAATTCACCAATAATAGAGGACTACAACAAATAAATGTTTGTATCAAAGGTGAGTCCTTCTACATCAGACGAGTTTCTCCAGCCATGGTTACCTTATGACTCAAGAAATCTTTATTACCAAACTTCTCAAAAAAAATTCCAGCTTTTTGATAGAAGTCAACAAGTTGAATCACCTAAAAACAGAAATGTAGTGGAAGAAGTGAAATGTACTGATTTTTTTATGCATATCTTAGAAGATCCATTTGTGATCCTGTTGGGAGAATTGAACAATCCAGGCTTTTCAAAAAAAATTAGAATTGGACTTATAGATAAATTTTGAATGAATCGTCAACAAAAGGGTTTTTGAACAAGAAAGTACAAAAGAAACGAACGGTGGATAGAATGTTGTCATGGCTACATTGGGATTATGATTTCACTTGATTGACGGTCCTTTTTCAGAAGTTAGGGTAGGCAGGAGTGTGTGAATAAGCTTGTTGATCAAGCATTTTTTTCCAGTAGTATGTACAGTTAGATCCTAGTAGTAATTTTTCAGCATCCAATAAAAAGACGATTTTAAGATTTGGCAATTTAGTCTTCAAGACAAAATAGGATGCCCACACATGTTTGAAGGTAGCCCAATGAAGAAGGCACCGGGTCTACAGTTATTTTCTACCTCATAGGGAGGATAGCATCCCCAGTTGGAGCCTATGTTATCACCATGACGATCATGCTTCAAATCTGAGTTTAAATTTAGTAGGTGACTAAATCAGTGTAGAGACATTGCATTATTTGAAGGCTCAGGTCATATATGGTGGCGATATGGAGAAATATTGTGGGAGCACGAAGGAGGGAAGGACCATTGATCTTGGGGCAGCCTAGATCAACAGTTAGGGCCCATATCGGGAGATGAAACAGCGCGAGACTTAACTGATCAAGGGTGGGCTGGGTAAAACCACCATGGTGTCAGTCATGGGCATGTGGCACCCTTAGAGGTAAATCGGGGAGAAAGGTGGTCTACCTAAAACCATTTTCGTAAAATCCCTGATGTCACGTTTTCTAATACATCAAATCAACGATTTGTGTAGGGGAAGGCGATGGCTGGTCAAATCACCGCACGCCACTCGTTCGGGCACTTCATGACCGTGCAATGTCAGGGGAATGCCACTAGATAACGAACTCAAAGGATAATCATTTGAAATGGATTGGCTGAGCATGGTAAATCAATGTGCCTGCAAGTAATCTTGTCAGTGATTAATGATTGGAACTTGATAACTACCGATATTCAAGTATGGGTGGCATTATTTTGTTTCCAGAAATCGTTGTCCCATGCATAAGTGGAGTAATCTCGAGCTAGATCGATTTCTTGAGTTCTATAAAATTAAGGGAGACACAATTGTGACCTTTGTGAGGTCGAAAGATATGGATAATGTCAATCGAACAGTGTCCAATACAACGGGGTTCTCAACTAATGTGTCAAGCTTACCAATAAGTGAGAAAGAAAGTGGATTGCGGAGATATTAGCAACCAAATTTCATACAGAGCCTGCAACTGAATCAGATTCGGTGGTCATATTAAACCCTATTATGAGGTACCTATTCATAAATGAACATGCAGAATAAATCTACAAGCAGACAGCGAAGAAGATACGTAGCAAACGACAGAGAGCAGAAATCAGAGCTGAGGCAATGGAGACCGTCGAAGAAAATCAACTCGCTTGGTTGAGTACTCTGAAAGAGGAGATCACCAAGATGAAATGAATTCTCAAGTGGGATTAAGTACATTCCAACAAATTTTGGATAGATGGTGGTCGAAGAAAGGGGCCCCAGATATGACAGACCTGTTCCTAACGATCCCTTTAAAATAAGATAATTGTTGTTATAAATCACTCCTTTTTGTAACTTATCTCTGTTTTTAGAATTATGGGGAAGTCTAAACGTTTTGAATTCCATAAGTAATTCCCCTATATATGTATTATCTTGAGGATATGAAAAGCATGGAGAAAACAGGAGCATGCCCTCTATGCGGGAAGACTTTTGTAAATTTTGGAGCTAGAATCAATATATAAATGCATAAGCGGATTTTGGACTATTTATGAAAAGATTCTAACTGACGATGATATGAGTCTTGTTTTCTTTCATAGTATGTGTTTCCTATAAGCTTATATTTCATTTACACTTCCTTCTGTCTAAATTGGAGAAACAAAAACACGAAATTCATCATTGCGATGCTCTTGGCTTAGCAATTTAGACTATGTTTATTTCTTCTTAACCAATTCAAAATTCATTTTAAATATGCTCTGATGTAGTTATATGTTTCTTTTTCCTCTGATGCCTTGCAAATTTCAGATATAAACTCAGACTCATCACCTCATTTATCCTTTCCCTCTTGATAGTTTCATGTTTTGACAATGCATTTTTCATTCCTGACTCCATAGCCCAAATGTCATCTTCATTTCTTCAGTTATTTGATAAAACCCCCCAAAACAAACCAAATCTAGCCACTAATTTCCATAGATATATCAAGTGACACGAGAGAGCCCTCTCTGAGTTGAGTAGGCTAGTGCCTCAGCTCTAAAGATGGTTGAAACAGTTACCTATGTTGTTTTTCTATTCAACCGGACAGATTTACAGAGTGCTAACATGTCTAATGTCCTTTCTCGCATCAACTCCATAGTTCTACAATATTTGTCGATGTGGCCCACTGACTTGCAAAAGGTGCAATATGAGCTCTTTGGTACTGTTTGGTATTTTTGCATCATCATGTAGTGATAAGTTTCGTGACTCGGTTTCTTGTAGATTTTTCACCATAGTCCTCCTGGTGGTAACGGATTTGGCATTCCTGCTGCCATATACTGCGCAAACATTGGACATTCCTTCTTGTGGTTTCCTTTCGTCCTACATGTGGTACACCAAATGGATTTTCGTTTGTCCTTGTTCTTATTTTGGTTCAACTGAAACGTTATATTCTTCAAATCCTCCTTCAGTTCTTCGATAGTTGGGTCTATCTGTTGGTAATAGTTTTCTTCCAGTTGCAGGGTTGCCTACAAATCCTCTGCCTGCGTCTGAAATTTATGTTGTCATAAAGGGTATTTCAAATGTGGGAGTAATGAGTTGACAAACAGGTGTCGATGTTGCATATCAGTCATGATATATATTAGCTTTCCTTTCAGTCGCTTGAATCTATGATCAATCTCCCATACAAACTCTCCTGCTTTCTATCAGATTTCGATCATCTCGTTCATGTACTGATCCTCAGAGCTCAGCTTCTAGAACTCATTTATCTGTAAATTCTTAATGTCTTCCAGTGTCCTTGTCATCCCAGGGGCACTTTTTTTGTCTAGAATCATTTACCATTCTAGTGTGCAGTCTCTTAGCGTAATAGCTAGCTGCGCAAGTTTAGTATCTTCATCAGTGATCTGTTTTTCTTCCCAGATCTTTGCACAAATGAAAAAATGTTTCTCAGGGTCTTCTACTGCTTCTCCCCAAAATTCTGGTAACCTGATGGTGGGATCGTGTCTAGCCATTTTGAATGATGAACTACTACCTCCTCGCGGTGTAGATACCTGACTAGTGCTACCTGAACTGGCTCCTCCAGTTGTTTCTCCTAGTGTAGATGTACTTCCTGTTGTTGGAATTCCTCCAAACTTCAGTTGTCTAAATGGTGGTGTTCTCTTTGGTGTATTAGTCACACATGGGTTTATGGGTTCCACACTAACATTAATATGGATAGGATGGTTTCCTTCTCCTCCTGCTCTTGGACCTCTCGTCTTCCTCTCATATGTTGCATGTAGGATTTCCTCAATCTGCTCCACAGCCCGGATATCCTCTACCTCTTCCTCATCACTCGCCAAGCCTTTCCTCGCGGCTATGGATCTCTTCTTGGTATTCACCTTGTATTGGTGGAGTACTCCACTACGCATCTTTCTCATTGACACCAAGATCCACTTGATCTGGTCATCTTCCATCATGATCAGGTCCAAGGGTTCCTCCTCCTTCTTTCCTTTATCCTTACCTCCATCCATTTCTCCTTTCTCTGTCAATGCTTCCCCCCTTCCCCCATTCATGCAGGGAAGTTTAGTTGTATGATTCCATTGTCATTACACATTTGTTATATAACAATATATTAATAGAAGTATACAATGATCAAATGTACCTTCCTCGAGGTCTGCATAGAAATTATTGCTCTGTTGTGTTGTATGACTTCGTTGTGTCGACTGCAAACTCTGTTATGAAGCCTGCCACAATACTGTCAAGACAGAAGTCTACTGCGCGGGTGAATTTGTTGTTCACCTACTGTAACTGCTCAATCTGTATTGGGGTCCAATCTAACTGTCGAATACAATTTGTCGCGTAGTATCCACTCTTGTAGTATATGCGGAAAATCATAGAAAAAGACTTTGTGCAAATCAGTAAACATGTACTTATCAAGATATTTGTGAGGTGTTATTCTAGGGTTTCTATTCTCTTTCTGTGCAAAATCTAGCTCTTTTTTTCTCAACCATCTTTCGATCTCTACTTTTGTGGGATTCCATGGTCTCAACATTCCCTTCTAATGGCTCATTGGTCTCTGCCCTAACCCTCTCTTAATCTGTTTCCGACAGATTCTCGACTTATCTCCTCTACTCAATCCTCTCTTGTTCCTACCTACGACAACAGAACCATTTGTTGGTTGAGTCTTATTCTATAATGTCTGAGTTTGTATTGACCCAGGTTTCATGTCTTTCAGGTTTCCAACAAAGCCTCTAAAACTATTGGCCCTCCTGGTGAACCAAAAGGCAACGCAACACACAGAATGCGCTGCGCAGTCTCACCTGAGATAACTTTAATGGGTGGCTGTAAGACTCATGTGTTTATAACCTGAGATTGAGTATGAGAAATGAGAACTCGACCACTGAACCATTATTATAATTAGTAAATGAAACATACTCTTATTCACGACTATGCAGTAACTTTAGTAGCTTATTCCCTTAATAGCGCAACCATATTTCATAGGAAATATAATAACTCATTCATTCATTAAGAACACCAAATAACTATTGGAAAGAGGATAAATATATGCATGCATTCACCACATTACATAGATATTACCATGGTTCACCCCATCCTGGGCTATGTCCACAAAGATTTGGCTCTTGGCTCTTTTATTATGGTAGTTCTGCATCTACAACGTCGTGCTCTTACAACTCACCTCAGATGGGCAAGATCTATATGAGGCAAACTAAATCGTACCAGGCTCCTCAGCCTATGATCTAATCCTCAAGATCTACCTTCTCTCCTCTCCTATAGCTCAATAGCTTACAAAATAGTTCATATAGCAAGATGTAAACCCAAATACTAACTAAATCGGAACAAATACAAAATTCGTGAACAAAAACCCTCTATAATACCTTAGTATTGGTATTTATACATCTTTGGCTCTTCAGCCATTACAATACATTACCAAAAACCTAACCCTACTGACATTAGGTCTTCCTCTCATGTGCGTGTTGTTTTTCCTTCTAGTTGTCGCTTTCCTTGTGCACGCTTTCTTGCATGCGTGCATGTTGTGTTTCCTTCCATATTTTGCTTCACTCTCTGCATACTTTCTTTCCCCATGATCATCCTTATTTCCACTTCATCCTGCTACCAACATACACATATATCAAAATAATCAATGTCTATTTCATTAGTTTTAAATCGATAGGTATACCATGATGTAAAGTCTACTTTATTGAATGGTCTAGTTTAAGAGGAAGTATGCATTAATTAGCAGAGAGGTTGTAATGTCCCCACTATAATCCAAAGTTTAATTAATGCTTAAAGTAGATATAATGTATGGCTATGGCCAAACAATGTATATGTGAAATGTATTTTTGAGTTTTAATAAATAAAATGTGATGCCATATGTTGGGGGATATGAACAAATATGGGGGATGATTAATCCATGTTGGCATAGGGGCAGACCCAGGGTTCAACACTCAATAGTGCACCAACAAATCCCTAACTACCGGCCCTTTCGACAACACCTGCAAAGCAGACGAAGTCTCACCTGAGGTAGAGAGAGAGGTGGTTGCAAGACTCGGGTGTCTGCAACCTTAGCTGGGACACAGATCTGTGATTATATATTTTACAAGGCACTTAGCATAGATCATTCATCAGTATTTAACCCTTATTATACTTTGCAGGCAACACAGAGCTTCACGACGAATACTCAGATTTACAGTGTTTTAGCACTTAACCATAGTAACCCAAATCATATCCAGTAGATCATCACTAAGAATCCTCATACACATCAGATCTAACAGTCATATATATCTAAGAAGCACAAAGCATAAGTGGATATATCAAAGCACAAAGCATAAGCAAAGATAAACACATTGAAGCATAACACACAAACTTATGTGGTTCACCCCCCCCCCCTAGGGTTACGTCCACAAGATCTTCTTCTTTATTATCATCTTCAAGATATTACAAGCACAAAGCCTCCAAAACTCTTCTTCGCATAGGACAAAAGATCTGTGAAGCTCGCTAGATCCTTCTTCCTTGCATTACAACACTTATCTTTCTATATCAACCACACAGTAACTTGCACGTAGCCTTGCAAGCCTTACACAGTTCACACAGAGCACTTATTCAACATCACATAGATGCACTACTAGTTGTACTAAGCAATCAAATCTACTACTTCTTACATTGCCTATCATTCTATTTATACATTACAAAAGTGGGCCTAAGCATGGGTAAGCCCACGGTTCGACATCCCTTTCCCATTATGTAGTGTCCCCAAGGCCGAGCCCCATTGTAAACCATGTTTGGAAAGGAATTGTAATCATGTTTTATAGGATGGTGAGCCAAGTTTTCATAAGCTGGAGGCTTATGTGTTGTTAGGTCAGGGAGCCTAAGTATTGAAGGCTAGGAGCCTGCTATTGTATATGTAATCATGCAAAACACTTAATAAAATATAAACACCACCAGGTGCAGACCGACCACGATGAATGAGTGAAGGGGGACTGAGCATCCACAGAGTGGGCAAGGAATTAGGGGCTGGAAGGTGGGAAAGGGGATAAGCCTAGGGGGGCTTAAGCCTGGGAATAATATTTTAATATTATTCCAAAAGATATGTGCATCATATGTTTTTATCCTAATTCCTTTTGGAAGGACACGTGAATTTCCAAGTGGTGGGAGGAACGTGTGCTGGTGGAACGCATGCAGTTCCATGGGTGACAAGTGTCAACCCTAGTGCATCTGAATAAAACAACCAGGGTGAGCCATGAGAAGGTTCCATTCCCATTCCACCAGATTGTTTGAACGCGTACGGAGCTCTGAGCAGTATGACTAACCCGACTCCTGTAGAGAACCTTCGTGAGACCCTGTGACTCGAATGTTTGTGTATGATTCTGAGAAATCCTGTGCGTGTAACCCCAGCCTACGAGAAGCCTGTGTTGATTTTGGGGAAGAGTCTTTGCTTGTTCGGGAAAGCTGAGCGAACCTATGCGAGCATTCCTTGTTCTGAATCCGTGACTGTGAAGCCATCCTGTGATTGTCGAACCAGTTTTTGGAAAAACTGTGTCTGTTTTCCCATGGGATTGTTGAGACTATGCAGTACTGGACTGCGTGAGGCTTGTTGGCCTGTGAGAGACTCCCTCCAGGTGAGAGAGTGCGCAGGGGAAGGAGAGAACTCCTGGAAGGAACCCTATAGTTGCCATAGAGCCCAGAGAATTCCGGTCCGGTCTGTTCCTGTAACCCAAGGTAAGGGAGATTGGCAGCCAAAGGAATGTCCAGGTGACAGAGAAGGTGCATTCTCCTAGGGTGGAACAAGCATGTGGGGAAT
>SNQJ01S0010020.1:45891-84627 GCA_010110895.2 Picea sitchensis | reverse complement strand
TGTCTACAAGAAGGTCCTCCATCTTGAGCTTCCATAGCTCAAAGTTTTTACTGTTGAACTTCTCTATCTCGATTCTAGATGAGCTCGCCATTCCTCTTTCTTTACTCGAATCTCCACTGCAAAAGCTCCCATTAAAGCCAGGTTTATCACAGACCCAAGATAAACTTGATCTATCAAGACCAAGCCAAACCCTTAGCAACAAAGGCGTCCCTCTAAAGCCAAAAATGAGCTCTGATACCACATGTAATTTTTAAACCTGCGAAGTAAAGAAATGCATATAGATTCTTAAGCAATACATAAATTAATCAATGGCTCATACACAGAGTACACAAAGATTTTATACCGAAAACCCTCAACCGGGAAAACCTTTCTTATTTTCATTATATCGAATTTCACCATTCACCATACAATATATACAATGTTTTTAGGTATTCCGTAGATATCAAAACCCTAATCCCTTAATCTGGGATTAATTTACAAATCCGCTAAAAATAGCAAAATCCGCTAAAAATAGCAAAAAACCGCCCAAAAACAATTTGGGGGCACTGCCCCGAACCTCGTCAGCCCCGGGCTACCTCCCATTGTTGAACGTTGCACGTAACCAGGGGGGGCATACATGATGTGCCCACACACACACACATGCAAAGAATATAACACATACCCGACATTTTGCACGTAATGGACCTCAACTAGGTTGGGGAATGTTATAGATTGGTACTAGAACTTTCGGTTCAACACTAGACTTGTATGGGACAAGAGCCAACGTGAATTTAGTAAAAACAATTGTTACATATTTTGTTCTGTGACAGATTTGGGGGGGAATTATGAAACAAGAGTGAAATCCCCAAATTTATATATGATTAAGTTTGAAATTTTCCTCAAAACCCTCTCAGAGATGACCAAGAACGTTAATCTACATATTGTAGAGTCAAAATTTGACTTGAAAGGTCAAAATTTATGATTTAATGGATATTGAAGAAGTCAAGGGAATTTTTATGAATTGGCGATTAAGATTGCGTTTGATTTTGAGATCAACGGACCAGATTCATTATAAGTTGATTAAAAACTTATCATTTCTTCAGTGTTTGGAAAAGTGTCATAAATCAATGGTCTAGATTCATTGACAGGGTGGGGAGAGGTATGGTGGACCAATGGTCAAGATAATTTTGAATAGGAGATCAACGACCTAGAATCATCTCAAATTTGGTCAAAATTTTCCAAGTGTTTGGTTTTCCAACATAAATCATCGATGGTTGATGGAAAGATCAGTGAGATTTGTGAAGATTTTTATTTTTCCAACAGAAATCATTGATGGTTGATGGTTGGATTGACAAATTGGAGAATTGTTCGGTTTGACCAAAGGAAATCATCAATTGTCAGGTCGATGATATTGGCTAGGTGTTTGTTTCAACCAAGAAAAGTTGTTGATCGTCGATGAAGGGAATGAGGGTGATGATATGTCATGCCACGTCAACATCCACGTGGCATGCCAAATAAACATCCAAGTTTCATGCCACATCAGTTAGGTTTCTACTTCAACATACATGTGTCATGCCACATCAGTATAGTTTCCACCTCATCCATAAAATGATCTATCACCAATGATCGAGGTTCGGGGCAAATTTGTGGACAAGTTTAGTCGCTAAGAGAAATTTTTGGCAATCGATGGTCAGGTCATAGATATTGGAGAAATTTTTGGTTTGACCAAGATAAATTAGCGATGGCCAATGTTCGGGTCGACAGAATCAACGGAGAGTTTCATACGTCCAAGAGAAATCCTCGATTGTCGATGGATCTCGAATCAACGATCCAAATTGCTTAGACTTTGGAAATCAATGGTGGAGATCCATCCATGGCATTGGAGAAGTTTTAGAAGATCAATGACTAATATTACTTTTTATTTTGAGATCGACGATGTAGAATAAAAGATTGTTATAACAATAAAACAATAAATGTTTCTATGATTTTTTCTAGTTTTCGAAGGTCTTCAACTTGTAGAGTGATTTTGAGGGCCTAAACGAAATTTTTAGGTAGTCAAAAGTCACAAGTACTAGGTGTACCATTGGTACATTAAGTCTTTTCATATTAAATAAAGTAACTCAGAGAGATCTTTCCAACGACCTATTTTGGGTGCAAAACATAGCTTGTATCAGAAGGTTACAACTGAAACAATTAAGGGTATAATTTTGGCACCAGTTTACTTAAAGAGGGAATAACTCCTTTCTCAAAGGTTCATTTTAGGCACAAGAGAAGTCTATGGAAATACTATGGACCATAGAATAAAACCATGTATCATACAAGGATAAAATGGGAAAATAATCTAAACTTCCTTGGACCATAACTTTCAGTTCAAAGCTCAGATTTGAGAAAACAAATAGTTGTTTGAAAGGTATTGAGGAGGAGAAGACATTTTTCCACCCATAATTTTGAATTGGTCACTAAAATTTTGTTATAAATTAATGAAGTAAATTCTGCAGTAGTAAAAATAGAGCAATGAGTGGAAAATTGCAACTTGTGAATGTTGTAACTTTTTTCTCATAACTCATAATGAGGCATGAATATTGCCATTGGAGAGATGTTTCGGAGAGGAATGTGTATAAGGAATCAAATTTTGACTTAGTGCAATGTGTCCTTCATAAATTTCTATGAAGAATAACCTGTAATTTAATTAATGAAATGTTTTATGGTATGCATGTGCTAACAATGATTATTACATGCACATTTCTTGCAGAAATAGAGGTACATGAAAACAACTTTGGTTCTTATATGAGGACTGGAGTTATGGAATGTTCTTATGGATATTGCAACCATGAGGAGGAGGTCAGAGGTATGCATGTCAACATGGGAAATGTTGAGACAGATTCTAATGGATGAAGAGGGAAACAAGATCCTATAACTATGAGAAGCCTGCAAAGAGAAGTGCAAATCTATAGGGTATATAATGAGAATATTGTGAAAGCTCAAGAAGCGATACTTTAGAGTCTAAATATTCTATAGAGGAAATCGAATAAAAACTCTGGAACAAAGAAAGTAACTATTTCTAGACAACTAACATCATCCAGATCCCACAAAAAGAGGGATGATCATGGAAATGATAGGAAGTTGAGTATGAGAAGATGTCATCATTCCCCAAAGCAATCCACTAGGAGAGATCATGCAATTTAAAGGCCAGGAAGCAGCCCAAGTGTGTCTCATGTCCAGAGGTAGAGGAGAAGGCATGATTCAAACATATTTCAAGGTGAAATAAGGAAAATCAAGCCACAAAATTTCAATGGTGAGCACATGAAAGGAGAAGAGGTCGAGGAATGGTTGTTGGAAATGAAGAAATATTTCCAACTGCATGATTACCCCTCAAGGGTAAAAGCTATAATAGAAAACTAACGGTTGCAAGGAAAGGAAACCATGTGGTGGGATCGACTTAAACAAACCAAAAAACTTGATGAGAAGAAGGTCTCATGGAGGCAGTTCAAATTATATTTCCAAGAGAAATATTTGTCCGAGCATTACTATGAAAGGAATATGGAAGAGTTCTCTGAACTCAATTAAGGAAGCATGATAATGGATGAATATGAGAAGAGTTTCTTTGAATTTTTGAAGTATGTGGACTTCATAAAGCATGAAAATGTCAAAATACAAAGGTTTATGAGTGGGTTACCCTCCTTCTAGTATCTACAATGACAAGATACAATATGATAACCCTAGGACTTTGGAGGAGGCCATAAGGAGAGAAAATAATCTTTGTGAGCAGAGAAGAGAAAGGCCAATCTTCCAAAAAGCTTGGAATGACAAGATGAAAGTAAAGAGGGATAAAAGGCAGAAAGGTTTTAATCCACCCTTTCTCAAGAACAACTCCAAATAAAATAAACAAGGACCATCAACCCAAAATGAGCCCAGGATGGCAGATTCTTTTAGGAAAAGGCCAAGGAAACAATCGGTACAATGTTGGGGATGTGATGGAAATCATTTATATAGGGACTACCCTCACAAATGAGAAAGAATGAGTATTTTCCAAAGCATTCAAGAGGATGAAACAATTGAATACATGGGAGGAAACATGCCAAGGATTTATGCAACCTTGGAAAACTGGTAAGCAGGATATCAATCCCCCGTGATCGAAGTGGAGGGTAAGATTTCTAACCAGACGATAGAAATTTTAAATGATTCTAGAGCTAGCCATAGTGACATAAAATCCAACATTGTTGAAATATTTAACTTGAAAATAAGTAAGCATAAGAAATCTTGGTTAGTTCAGTTAGCCATGGGGACCAAGAGGAAAATCATTGAGTTGGTTAAAGATTGTCCAATATACATGAATAGAATCATAACTAAGGTAGATGTGAACATCATACCATTCAGTTCATATGATTGTCTAATTGGAATGTATTGGTTGAAAAACACCATGCTATCGTAGACTTTTACAACAAAACAATCATTTGTCTTGATGAAGAAGGAAAACAAGGCAAGGTTCAAGGCATTCCAAGAGTTGTAGTTTTTATAGAGATTTCAACTATGTAGTTGATAAAGAGTTTCAAGAAGGGATGTTAGATTTTTGTAGCCCATATGGAAGAGGCAATCGAAGATAAAGTGGCAAGTATTGAAGACCATCCAGTCTTGAGGGATTTTGAAGATGTTTTTTGGGAAATCCCAGGACTTCCACCAAAGAGAGACATTGATTTATTTATTGATTTGGTACCAGGAGTTTCCCTAGTGTCCAAGACACCATACATAATGGGCACACAAGAATTGGAGTTGCAAATGAAGATTGAAGAGATATTAAAGAAGTGGTATATACTTCCAAGTGTGTCACCTTGGGGTGCCCCAATTCTATTTGTAAATAAGAAATAGGGAACATTAAGGTCGTGTATTGGTTTCAAATAGTTGAATAAGTTCACTATAAATAACAAGTATCATTTGCCAATGATTAATAATCTATTTGATCAGCTGAAAGGTTAAAGAATATTTTCCAATATTGACTTGAGATCAAGTTATCGTCAAGTGAGAATAAAGGAAGAATATATCAGCAAGACAACATTTAGAACAAGATACGGGCATTATGAATTCACGGTAGTGTCATTTTCACTATCAAATGCACTAGAAGTTTTCATGTTCCTAATGAATGGAGTGCTCAGGGAATACCTAGAAAAGTTTGTAATTTTGTTCCTGGATGATATGATCATATACTCTAAATAAGAAGAGGAACATGAGAAACATTTAAGAATGGTGATAAAAAATTTAAGAGAGAATAAATTGTATGCCAAACTAAGTAAGTGCATATTTTATAAAAATAAGATTCACTACTTGGGGAATGTTACTTTAGCAGATGGGATAGCAGTTGATCCCGAGAAGATAGAGGCCATTAGAGGATGGACATTGCCTAGAAATTTCAAAGAGGTAAGATCATTCATGGGTCTTGCAAGGTATTACTAAATATTCATAATAAAAAAATTAAAACATTACAATCCCCATTACTTTGTTGCAAAATAAGGGAGTGAAATTTGAATGGAGTCCCAAATTTGAAGAAATATTTTAGCACCTAAAAGACATTTTGACCAGTGTGCCAATATTGAAGATTGTAAATCTGGATGAATATTTTGTACTGTGCATTAATGCATGAAAGGAAGGGCTCTATGGATTCCTCAAACAAAAGGATCATGTGCTATGCTATGAGTCACGAAAATTAAAAGAGCATGGGAGGAATTATGCCACACATGACTTGGAATTAGAAGCCATTATTCATGTGCTGAAAATGTGGAGACATTACCTCATGGGGAGAAAATTAGAGCTAAGGATAGACCATTGTGGACTGAAACATTTGTTTGGACAACCCACATTAAATGATGGAAAAACTAGGTGGTTGGAATTCCTTAGTGAATGTGAATTTGAAATTAAGCACATTAAGGGGAAAAAAATCAGGTGGTTGAAGCCCTCAAAAAAAGAGTGCATGAGACAAATACTACAACCATTATCATGTACAAGAATGATATGAAATATAAAATTATTGTAGCAACAAATTCATATTATCACTATTTAAGAATAAAAGAAACATTACAACAAGGAAACTTAAAACATGAATTTAAATATTATGAGCTACATGAAGATGAAATTCTCATGTATAGAGGCAATGTATATGTGCCAAATTTCAGTGAGCTGAAAAATACAGTGTTGAGGGAATTGAAAAATGTGTCATATGCTAGGCACCTAGGATATTAAAAAACAATTGCAATTGTAAGAAGCCAATACTTTTGGCCTAGAATGAAGAAATAAGTGGATAATTATATAGCCAGATGCCTAGAATGCTAGAAGGTGAAGACAAAACATAGACATGTAGTTGGTTTGTTACAACCATTTCCCATTCCAGAATGGAAGTGGGAAGTCATCACATTAGATTTTAATTCTAAGCTTCCCAGAACAATGAAGCAACATGATTCCATCATGGTGGTGGTGGATAAATTAACTAAGACTACACATTTTATTCTCGTGAAGACTACACACAAGGCAACATACATTGCAGATATCTAAATGAAAGAAGTTTCTAGGCTACATGGAGTGCCCAAGGAAATGTTTTCAGACAGAAATACCAAGTTCACATACAATTTTTGGAAATGTTTGTTCAAAGGCTTTGGGACAAATCTAAATCTCATTACAATGTATCACCCAGAGTCAGATGGGAAAACAGAGAGGAATAACATAATAATTGAGGAAATGCTCAAAATGTATGTGATGGACCAACCATCCAAGTGGGAACATTACATCCACTTAGTTGAATTTTCTTATTTGGAGCATATGACTAAAGAGACAGGTTGTCAGGCCTGAAGAGTTAACTTTTGAGTGAGTTGCACTATAATAACTAGTGTTTGTTGTTGTTTCCATGGTATTTTTCTTGGCAGTGAGCTCCCTTGATTTTCCCAGTAGTGAGATTCATGGTTACCTATTCCAGAGAGACCCTAATAAATGAATGGGGTTCATGATGGACTAAAAGCGGTGAAGGTGTAAATTCCTTGGGTTAGGAAAGTCCAAAGGAATAGAGATGGTGGAAAATTAGGATAGCCGTAGGAGAATACCAATGGGTTTTGGGATTTTCTGAGCTATGAGTGGATAGTGAGAGACCACCCTCTTTTATGGATTGCTAGCCCTAGTTCGGGAATGACTCATTGTTGAGATGTGGAACAACAAGTCTATGGTTGGGTGGAACATCTATCCCAAGTAGTTGGTTTCACAACAGATTTAAAATATAAGTGCTTTATCCATTTTATGTGTTATATTTATGAGCTTAATGGTTGTGCTTTCACTCTATGTTTAGTAATTTTTTATATGTTGTTGTGTTGATTTATTTAAACTACATTCATGTTTATTTTAGCATGTTCTATATGATTTAATTAATGATATTAGATAATAAAATTGTGTGTAAATTGTATTTGGTAAGCTACATGAAATTGGTTAGTAGATTTTTTTTTTCATTTATGAGTATTTCCACATGTATGGACCTCAGCTGGGCTGGGGAATGTTACAGAGGTTTTGAGGTGCATGGGTGAGATACCCATGTGTTTAGGGTGAACAGGGACCTTTATGGGATAACATGGGAACTACATGCATGGTACTCAAATATTGATGAGTACTTACTAAAGTTGGGCTTCACCAACATTGCAATAGATTCAAATATTTATTAGCTATGTGATAAATCTGGTTTGTAGTTTTGGTCTTGTATATAAATCTTCTTATTATTAAGAGGTAGTTCAAAGAAGCTCATTTAATGGTGCAATAAGAAGTTGGGAAGAAAATATGACAAAAAATACATTAGCCTTATGAATTCCTTTTTGGGTCTAGATGTTTGGTAAGTTGCAGGTCAACCCTTCCTTGGGAAAGGAAAGTACATAGTGGAGATTCTAAAGATATTCAAGATGATAAATTATAAACCCTTAGCCACTCCTATGGTACGGAATTTTAAGTTATTTGGTGATTTTGATTTTGATTTCGTAGATCCATCTTTGTGTAGCCAACTGATATTTTCCCTTAGGTATCTTGTGAATATTAAGCGTAATATTTGTTTTGCAGTGAATTCTTTGAACTAGTTCATGGTTTAACCTATGGGGATTCATTGGAGTGCTACCAAACATGTGCCAAAATATCTAAAGGGAATGATTCATTATGACATGAGATATGTGAGAGATAGTGTGTTGTTTCTACATGGATTTGTAGATTCAAAATGAGAAAGAGATGGAAGCACAAGGAAGAGTACTTTAGCATATTGTTTCATCATGGGACCATGTATGATTTCCTATCCCAGGAGGAATCAATGGGTAGTCGAAATCAATTTAGCTAAAGTAGAATATATGGTAGTGTAATGTACTTCTTGTGAGGCCATTTTGATTTGCAAGTTGACTACATATTTGATTGATCAAATGTTGGAATCCACTATTGTGTACTATGACAATTAGAGTTACATCAAGCTCTCTAAGAATCCAGTGTTTCATGATCACCCTAAGAACATTGATTTAAAGTACTATTCTATGAGAGATAGAGTATAGAAGGGATATATTGTTCTTAATTATATTCTGATTAATTTATAGGTTAATTTCATTCTAACAAAACCCTTTGAAAATGGATTTTTTTACTCTCTAAGAGAGAAGTTCGGCTTGGTGGAGAACACCTTCCTTGAAAAGAAGGAGTGTTAGTTTTTGGTTTCTCTACATTGTTCTCCTAGGAATAGGGCACATACATATTACAAGGCACTCCTTGCAAGATGGGTGTGCCACATGGGAGAAATTATCTTACACCCTATGATAAATTCCTTACACTTATGACACTTGGTATCTTCTATTTTTGGTCAATGTAAGGTCATGGAAAATTCCTCATACTTAGATTATATGATAGCTATGAGAAATTCCTCTTACATAGTTATAAAACTATTACGGAATATTCTTCACATGGCCATGAAATATTCCTTTCATGAGGAAATGTACAAGAGCTATACCAAGCATAGGTAGGGTGTGCTTCTTGGAAGAGCTTCGTTTGTATGTGGGGAACTCTCTTTAAGGTATATTATGACTAGATGAGAGAGGGAGACTAATTATGTTTACATATTCATACATATGAGGTGTGTGAACATGTAATCAGACTATGAAGGCTTGCAAGAAGCCATGTAGTCCCTTGAGGTTTGATCCAAAATGGATCTAGGAAGGACAAAATTTCAAAGTTCTCAAAATTAGACGAAACTAACACCATCCTGTAGGGCTCGTCGTGTTGATTCTGGAAGTATGTTTTTTTTTCGAAAATGGATACCGTATGGTGAATTTATCATGAACTGAACTTTTTCCCAAACATGCAAAAAAAGTCAAAGTCAGCAGTCAGAGGTCGTACTGCTGACGTCAGCATGACAAGGAAGATGGTGCCATGATGATGTCATCATGTTAACATGGCAGCACCAGAGCGTGACACGTGTCAGGTAGTTTTGGCGTTTTCGAGTGTTGATGTGGCAGATTCATGGACTGTATGGACGATGAAGTGGAAGGATCAAGTCGTGACATGTGGCAGGGTACGGATGATACATGGCAGGGTACGGATGACAAGTGGCAGTGATGTGGCCTAGTGACAGTTTGACGTGTGGCAGTGAGGTGGTGTATGGAGCTGACTAGGCAGGTGACTCAGTTGTACGAACCAATCACAAGGTGACACGTGGACCAATTGCAGGGTACCACGTGGCACCCCAGATAAGGCCAAAGAGACATGGGTAAAAATTTGTTTCCACCTCTGACGAGGTTGAACCCGTGACCTTCGGGCATGCCAAGACCTAAACAGCATGTGCTAACCAGTCGGGCGTTCTTGTTACTTGTTAATACATGTGGCGAAATATTTATTTAAAGTGGTGTGGTGCGAATTTTTGGAGATAAGCCCTGGTCGACGAGTGCTACCTGTCAACCAAAGGAATCATTCCATGCGACCAGGACTGGGGCAACCACTCCAGCGTGTGGCCATATGTCTTATCCGTCAACCAGGAACGAGGACCAAGGGTGGAGGTTTAGGGGCGTGGGCATTTGGAACATGGCTATATGGTGACCGACATGACCAAGTGCCTAAGTACCAGGGGGCATGTGCACATAAGTTTTCCAAGAGTGGGTTTTAAACTATATAAAGTGGATTTTGATGATTTTCAGCCTGATTTTAATGGGATTTTTCCCATTATTGGAGTATCTGGAGCCCGATTTGAGGCCAAATATTGGGAGGAAGTTGGGATAGGATCCCCAACACAATATATATATAAACCAGATGTTTGTTACAGTCGAGGGAGGTTCATAACAACATAATCTTGAATATTTTGTGAATCTTATGCCATTTTTATGTAAGGAAGCCATTAAGGAAGTGAACTTTGGAGGCCATTTCCGAGAGCTACGCTCATCCTTTTTCAGTGTCGTCAGTTGTGTTGGATTCTTGAGGTCGAGAAGAAAAAAACTAGACCAGTTTTTAATCCAATTGATGTACTTATGATGTATTTTTGAAGAATTGAAGATTAATAATAAATCCTCTCCCACTGAGACAAATGTCGCTTGAAACATGTGGAATGGTCTTAGGTAGCCCTTATTTATATGATCACGAAGCAATATTCTTTAGGGAACATAGTCAATATCACTTGTTTAAAAAGGGAACTGAATATGTTGTGAATTCTTATCATATAAAAGTAAATCAATCTCTTCTAACAATGGAACAATTAAAGGAGGAAGCTTATGCAAGAAATACACTTATAATTGTGCCAAGTAAAGAAGTTGATTTTAAGCACGAACATGATATGGTTGTAGGATGGGAGTTCAATCATACTTTGATTCAAGATAAGTTAATGTCATGCAGGTTGTTAGGGACCTAACCCCTCAAGTAGATAGAATAATATATTCGGATGTAATAAAGGTCAATATTAATAAGGCCTTGCAATAAGGTAGAATAAGTCGAATGTAAGAAGACCTAATAGAATCTTCCACTTCTAGAAATATCTTCCTCTAGATGGTTATTTTGATAGACATATTTAGTATAAATAAGAGTCAAGGGTATGAGAACCCTAGCTTGGACATTATTGTAATAGAGCTCTGCTTGACTGGAGGTTGCCCCCTCAAAGAGGCAAGTGAACATTGCTCTCGGAATCAAAGTGATCTTTCTAGTGTTATTCTTATATCATTTTAGTGTTATTATGGTGTTATTCTAGTTATATTGTTGTTTATCTGCCATTTCTAGAATTTTATTTATGTTCTGCATAATTTTTATATCTAGAATATTACAAGTGGTATCAGAGCACTTTCCTCGACAGAAAATTGTGGATTAATTTTTTTCAGGGTAGAGACGTATTTCGGCGTCTTTAGGCTATAGAGATCTGTCGTTATGCACATAAACCCACAGTTGAGGGATTCATACATGCAGGAAATACAAGTGGTTCTTAAGCGCACATTTTTTGGCCACCCTTATAACCCTTGTTGGTACCCCTTCGAGTGGTAGCGCATCAGACAACACCTGTATATGGATCGACCTAGATTTCCTAAAGCCCTCTTTAGATAAACCGATTGGTCGCCTAACTGCTATAATTTCATTGAGAACATCACTCGGGAAGATACTCTCTAGTACCTGGGTAGTTGGGTAGTATGGCTAAGGGCACGGTCTAGCCTCCTTAGTTGGTGCCCTAAGATATTGGGCCGAGTACTATTGTTGGACCCTGAACGTATATCATAGAGTTATCGCACAGGGATAACCCTTGTCTGTAGAACCCTTGAATACCTAACCCTTGGGGATGGAAACAAAACATAAAACATACAATATCTATTTGTCGCGCAACTGTGTTCGAGTTGCCAAATCACTACATATTTCTTCTTGGTTAAGAATTTGGGCATTTCATCACTATTTCTTCCTGGTTAAGTATGGAAATTTTTGCACCATTATTTGATACCTATTCCATTGGATTTATCTATTCTCCCTTATCACATTCATACCTATCATTTTTCAGAAAAAAAAATTGACCCCACACCCCCCTTTTCGGTTCCCTCGTCATCATGGCCCATTCCCGTAGCCAAGACTTGGAAGCTCGCTTCAATACCTTGCAATATAATTTCACAGAGACCCAACAAGAAGTGAGACAACTCAATGCCAATATTGCCACCATCAATCAAAATATTCATTCCTCCATTGCCGCATCAATCATCAAACTCAAAGAAGACCTCAAACAAGACATGACTACCCAGCTTGAATCCATTGTTTTGATGATCTGCACCAAGCTGCATATCCCTGTAGATCCCCCTTTATCTGACTACCTTTGCATACCGAAGATGAAACTTCCTCTCATTCCCATAATTCCCAGCCCCATCACTTTCAGCGTGACCTATTCCTTTCACAGGTGGATGTGAATAAATTTGATGGCTCAGATCACACTAGTTGGGTAACTCAAATGGAACATTATTTCTCTTTGTATGAAATTACAGATGATTTGGCCAAACTTCGGTATGGTGTTCTCCATCTAGATCAAGAACGTTGGCAATGGTGGAAATGGAGAAAAACTACCCGTCAAGGGTATGTTGCTTGGAAACACTTTGTGGTAGGGATTTATGAACACTTTGACACTGACACCAACCATTTACTATGTTTGAAAAAGTTGAAACAATCTAGAATAGTGGAAGAATTTATAGTTTCTTTTGAGCGACTGGATTTTCGTACAGAGGGCATGTCTGATGTGTTTTTCTGAGAATGTTTTATCAGTGGCCTCAAGGATGATATTTATGCCCATGTCCTCATGGCTTGGCCTCAGATTTTGGTGGAGGCTACTAAAAGAGCTAAGGAAGCACAACAGGTTTTCTCTTCTCAAAACCGGAAACCCTCCTTTATTCCTCGCACTAAACCAGTAAATCCCACTACTCCTTCTACTCCACTAAAGATTCAAAAATTGGTCAGGGATGAAACGGATGAATGCCAACTCAAAGGCCTTTTCTATAATTGTGATGACAAATATTTTACGGGCCACAAGTGTAAGGAACAATATATTTTTATGGCCATCTCGGAGGATATTTCGAAAGAGGATGTTGAAACTCCCCTTGTGTCTGAGTCACTTGAACCCACTGACATAACCCCTCCCTCAGACCCTCCCGAAGTAGAACCGATCATTTCCCTAAATGCTCTCCTTGGATTCTCCTCTCCCCAAACCCTCAAGCTAATTGGTTACATCAAGCATAGGAAGGTCATCATTCTTGTTGATAGTGGAAGCACCCATAATTTTATTCATCGTCACATTGCCCAAGAAACTCATTTCTATATCCATGCAGTCAATAATTTCCAAATCATGATTGCCAATGGAGGCTCCATGAAATGTGGAGGGAATTGTGAAAATGTGTGTCTCCAAATTGGTGACTACCACCTGAAATATCATATGTTTGCTATTGACATGGGCGGTTGTGACATTGTGTTGGGTGCAGACTGGCTAAGGACTTTGCATCCCATTCTCATGGATTTTAAGGAATTAACCATGCAATTGGACCAGGAGGGCCAACAATATAAGTTCCAAGGAATCATCATTGGATCACCTGAGATCATTAGTTCCCATCGCATGGAAAAGATGCTCAAAAAAGGTCATTATGGCGTTATTTCACAACTCCATGCCATAAAAGAAACTAAGACACCCTTTATGCCACAAGACCTCCAATCCATCCTCTCTAAACATCAAGTGGTATTTTCCACTCCCCAGGGACTCCCTCCTTCCCATGGTGTTCATGATCATTACATTCCCCTTGTACCAGGAAGCCTTACTCCAAATATTCGTCCCTATCATCACCCCTTTTCCCAAAAAAATGAAATTGAGAAAATGGTTCAACAATTGCTTAATGCAGGCATTATCCTCCCTAGAACGAGCCCCTACTCTTCTCCTGTGGACATGGTCCTGAAGAAAGAAGGTTATTGGTGCATGTGTCCTGACTTACGCACCCTAAAAAAACTCACCATTAAAGACAAATTTCCCATTACTATCATTGATGACCTCTTGGATGAATTGAGTGTGTTAAGAACCAAATATCAATATAGCATAGAAAAACCTCAGAATAAGTACTCAACGACTTGAAAAAGAGAGAAATTCAAATAATAATCCTCTTCGAGGGGGAAACCTCCTTATGCCCACATAAATTTACAATTACAAGATGATTCCAAATGAAAATGTCTCCTTGGTATATATAGGAGACTAGGAGGTATAATTACAACTAATGGACTAAAGCCGACATAAATAAAATAACATTACTAATGTAATATGCCCCAAAAATAACATTACTAAATGTAATATGCCCCAATTAAGTGGTAATGAGCCATTATTTAGGATTAACATGCCCTCCCCTTGAGACAAGTGTTGTCCGCGAACGTCTAGCAACTCCGATGCTTCCGTGATAAAAGACTCATCTTCCCATGGAATCTTCACCGGTAGTTTCCATTTAATGAGATACTCGTTTGGATCTATTCTCAAATTGGTGAATTATTGTGTCGTTGATGGCTCTTGCACTCCACATGATTTTTCTTCCTCACAAGTTCCTGGAAATATAGTTTGAACCCTGGGATCTTGTCACCTATAACCCTTTTAAGCATGAAACATGGAAACTGGGTGTACTTCCGTGAAGACAGGTGCAACTCCAATTTGTATGCCATAGTACCAACATTTTTCAACACCTTATAAGGACCATAGTACTTTGGTGATAATGTATTATCCTTATTAGCTTTCTTGAAGGACATCCGCCAGGCTGGTTGTAGTTCTAAAACACCCAATCTCCCACTTCAAAACTTCTTTCTTCACTATGATGTTGATTTGTTTGTTGTTTCATGGGACTTTGTGTCATGGTTAGGTTTTCCTTACCATTTGGAGAACTTGTTGTTGATGCCTCGATGATATTCCACCGCTTTTGAACCTTAGATTTTTCTTTAGAGAAGAAGTGATGAAAGGAGGGTGGTATCCATGGAGCCATAAACGGAGTCATTTTTGTTGCAGGATGAAAGGAAGCGTTATACCACCATTCCCGCCAAGGGTAACCATTTGAACCATCAGGTTTGTTTATAAGAGACAAAGCAACTAAGGTATCCTTCCATACATTTTTTCACTATCTCGGTTTGTCCATCGACCGAGGGATGATAGGATGCACTATGAGCCAATTGAGTACCCAAACAAGAAAATAATTATGTCAAAAAATGTCCAAAAGGGAATATGACTGGTCACTTACAATAATCTTTGGGCTGCCATGTAGCTTTTGAACCGCTCCCATGAATGTGGGTGGAAACCGCATCAAGCTTTGAAGGGATGAGAGTGCAAAAGCTATGTGTACTAGGGGTCGGGCCTATCAACAATCACCATGATGACACTTCTTCCTTCACTTTGGTAACCTGTGATGAAATCCATGGAAACCTCCTCCCAAAGACTGACTTGGGATGGCTAATGGTTGTAAAGACATGGGTCTTAATTGTTTCCACCTTATTTTGCTGGCAAACCAAAACATTCTACCACAAACCTTTGAACACGGGCTTTAAGGCCATCCCAAAAAATTCTTCTTGACTCTATAATAGGTTTTCAAAAAACTCGAGTGCCCTCCCATTGAGAGAGGTGTGCACCCCAATAGTACCTTTTGTTTGAGTTGGAGTTCTTACATAAATATAAGTGATCTGTACCATAGTGAATCATTTTTTCCATGTAAATGTATTCGGATGCATTGGAATCCCTCGTTGCTGTAACCTTTGGAATGAGAGTCCACACTTTTCGCCATTCTTCCATTCATCCCTTGTTTCTATTATCCAATCAATTTGGACTATTGAGATAGGACAGAGAAAGGCCCTCAACATCTTCATCCTTCTTGAGCAGACCGCTACAAACATTTTTTCTTTCCCTTTTTATAGACAATTTCCAAAATCAGAACCCAATATCTTAGTTACCCAATTTTTTTGTTCTTTTCCAAGATATTTGTTCCAAGAAGTATTTAAGACTATCATGACTGTTTTGACCTTGAAGTGCCTACCATTAGGTAAGGATGCCATTCTTCAATGTAATGTGGTATTGCCATCATTTCCTTCTCATAAATGGGTTTGTGTAAGTCCTTTCCCTTGAGTGGTCGACTTTCAAAAGCCAGGGGCCTTCCTTCTTGCATTAGGACAACACCAATTCCATTTCCCGAGGCATCACATTCCACAATAAAGGTTTGTGTGAAGTCTGGAGTGGTCAAGACAAGAGCTTTTCACATCACCTCTTTAAGTTGTTCAAAAGCTTTAGTTGCCTCTGGAGTCCATAAAAATGCATCCTTCTTAGTTAGTGTTGTTAAAGGTGCTACTATTCTTCCATAGTGTTGAACAAACTTGCGGTAGTAACCTGTCAAACCCAAAAATCCTATAAGATTCTTCAATTTTTTGGGAATCGGCGAGTCCATCATGGCCTTAATATTGTTAGGGTCTACCTTGACACCTTCATGAGATACAATATGACCCAAATACTCTACCTCCTTCACTCCAAAGAAACATTTGGATGGTTTGTCATATAGTTTTTCTCCTTTAGTAGTTGTATCACCTTGTCAACATGTCACACATGATCCTCCCAAGACTTTCTATAGATTAGTATATCATCAAAAAATACTAACACAAATTTTCGAAGGAAAGGCTTGAAAATGAAATTCATCAACCCTTGGAATGTGGATGGTGCATTTGTAAGGCCAAAAGGCATGACCAAAAATTCATAATGGCCTTCATGAGTTTGGAATGTTGTTTTTTGGATATCTTCTTCCTTCATTCTAATCTGGTGATACCCTGAACGAAGATCCAACTTTGTGAAATAGATTCCTCCATGTAGTTCTTCTAACAATTCAACAATGACAGAAATAGGAAACTTATCTTTAATAGTGATCTTGTTGAGCTTTCTATAATCTAGACACGTACATCATGAGCCATATTTCTTAAATACCATTACCACCGGTGTAGAGTAAGAACTTTGGCTAGGTCTAATAATACCAACCTCTAACATTTCTTCAACCATGCGCTCAATTTCACTCTTTTGGGCATAAGGGTATCTGTATGGCCTGATGTTAGGAGGAACACTCCTAGGAATTAGGTAAATATCATGATCATGATTTCGAGTGGGTGGAATACCTTTGGGAATATCTTCAAATACTTTGGAATGCTTATCAATGAAACCTTGGAGATCTAGAGGAATAGATGGCTTTGATGTTTGAACATCTAGTGAGAATAGTTGTGCAATAACACCTTGATGCCCCTTTTTCAATAATTTTTTCATGCCATTAGAGCTTATCACCTTATCGGGTTTCCCTGTGATACCTCTTAACTCAATTTATTTTCCTTAAAATGAAAATTTCATGAAGAGTTCTTGAAAATTAAAATCCATCGTTCCTAATGATTGCAACCATTGGATTCCTAGTACAACATAAGCACCACCCATGGGTATAGAAATCATTGGACTATTCATTACATATTCTGCCATAGTAAGATTGATCTTATTGCATTTTCCTGAGAAATTGATAGTTCCTCCATCTGCAATCATTACTTGAAACTCTGGTGTTGGATATACAGAGCAATTGAGATCTTTGGATAATTTATAGTGAATGAAATTATGAGTACTGCCAGAATCAATTAGGACTATTACCTTTTGATATATCCTTCGATCTTGAAGGTTTGAGGAGTGATAATTCCAGCCAATGCATTACACGATATCGTGGGAGTCAAATCTTGAGATGAAATTGCTTCTACGTTTTCATCTTGAGATGGTTCTTGTTCTTGTTCTTCTTCCTCTTCACAATCTATGTAGAATAATTTCTTCTCACCACACTTATGTCCCTTATAGTACTTGTTGTCACAATTAAAGCATAAACCTTTCGCTTTTCTTTCCTCCAATTGTTTAGGTGTCAACCTTGTAGTTTGAGGTGTTTTAGAAGGAGCATTATTCTCTCTATAGCTGTTAGGATTGGTCATTCTAGTAGCCATAGCCATATTTTTACTTTCAACATTTCTTGCCACCCTAAATGCATTCTCCAATGATTTGGGTTCCCAAAGGCGAACCTCATGTTGAATGTTATCCTTTAAAGTTCCTATGAATACATCAATCAAGTGCTCATCTGGAATGTGTGTTACCTTTATATTCAATATTTGGAAGTTCTCAATGTGCTCTGTAACTGAACCCTGTTTCTTGAGATTTATCAATTGGCTAAAGAAGGTATTGCTCCTTGTATCCTCATAGTGTGCTATCATTTCTTCTATGAAATTTTTCCAAGTGACGAGTGATTTGCGAGAACAAAGCCATCGATACCATACAAATTGATTGGGTTCTAAATATAAAGAAGAAATCCGTACCTTTTGTGTATGCGGCACATTATGTAGATCAAAGAATTGCTCCATCTGAAGTATCCATGTGATTGGATCCTTGTCATCAAACTTCCTCATATCGATCTTAGGAACATGGTTGGTCTTCAACCCAAAGTTGGAGTTTCTCCATTCTTGATTCATCTTCCTTGTGTCCTCATCATGAATTTCATGGGACACATTTTCAGTTTCAGGTATCCTCTCTATTAGGAAATTTTTCATTCCTTCCATGATCTCCATTTTTAAACCATCCATCTTAGTATCCATTATTGCCTCCAATTTAGCTTCAGTTGAATCCATCTTCCCTTGTAGTTTATCTTTTGTCACTATATTCTTTTGTAATTCATTTATGGCCCTACGCATTTATTCACCTTCATCAAGAGTCCAAGTAGGACTTTCTGGAGACTTATTTGGTGTAGAATTTCCCTTTTTGGGTGGCATGTTGGCCAAGTATCACTTTTGAACCTTGATTTTGAGGTGGTTCTACTAGAAAATATTTCTTCTGTTGTATCTCCAAAGTTTTGGCCCTTCTGGGTATGACAATTTCTTTTTTATAGTTCTCTAATATTTCTTCGTTGCAATGCCACAGGTCTGGTCAAAATTGGATGTGCCAAGTGGAATTTACGCTAACTTCCCCACAACTTGCTGATTTTTGGCCTTTCCAGGATATCTCACTTGTATAGCGTGCCCCACACAAAATAATTGATATAAAATTTTGAAACTCGTACCAGAAATACTACAGACTGTCCACTATCCAATGCAAATAGTCTCACTCAATTTGGATACTCTAGGAAAAAGTTGTGATAGGTTTACGTGGAACACCTTCTTGAGACTAGTCAATAGGACTAGTCAGATACCCTATCTTCCACAGGATGTATCTACAAATGTAAGATGACCCAAAATATGAACATTTTACCACAGATACCTTACTAATTTATGTGAATAGCCTCCATATTTCAAGGTCTGAAACGTTACAAAAAAGTTTTTATAGCGAACATTCTGCAATGGCTCAGTTCGGGATGATTCCAGAACCCTATCTTGCACAGGTTGTATCTTTGAAAGTATAAGGCCTTAGGAGATGAAATTTTAACCCAGTGTACCTTGATCCGTCTACTAAATATCCTATAAGTTGTTCTTTCTGAAACATTATAGAAAAAAACGTTATAGCGGAAATTCCAAGGTGTCTCAAATGTAGCAGTGAAACCCCAAGACCTTGAGCTCGGATACCATATGTTAAGAACCAAATATCAATATAGCATAGAAAAACCTCAGAATAAGTACTCAACGCCTTGAAAAAGAGACAAATTCATATAATAATCCTCTTTGAGGGGGAAACCTCCTTATGCCCACATAGATGTACAATTACAAGATGATTCCAAATGAAAATGTCTCCTTGGTATATATAGGAGACTAGGAGGTATAATTACAACTAATGGACTAAAGCTGACATAAATAAAATAACATTACTAATGTAATATGCCCCAAATAAGGGGTAATGAGCCATTATTTAGTGCTTAACAGAGTGATGCCCAGTTCTTAACTAAACTTGATCTTCGTTCTAGATACCACCAAATACGTATGAAAGAGGCAGACATTCCTAAGACTGCCTTTAGAAATCATGAGGGCCACTATGAGTTTTTGGTCATGCCCTTTGGCTTATGTAATGTCCTCTCCACCTTCCAAAGCCTCATGAATCATGTCTTCCATCCTTTTCTCTATCATGTTTTCTTAGTTTTATTTGATGATAACCTCATCTATAGAAAAACCTGGACATGCCATCTTGCTCATGTGGATCGAGTTCTCCATCTACTCTCTCAGCACCAACTTTTCCTGAAACAGTCTAAATGTTCTTTTGGCACCTCAGAAGTCAAGTACTTGGGTCATCTTGTTGGCAAGGACAACATCAGGGTGGATCCTAAAAACATTGAAGCTATGCAAGACTGGCCTCACCCAAAGACTCTCAAAATCATGTGTCGATTTCTGGGCTTAACAGGTTATTATCACAAGTTTGTTAAGAATTATGGAAAGATTGTGACACCTCTCACTGCACTCCTTAAAAAGAATTCTTTCACTTGGAATCCAACAACTTCTCAGGCTTTTCAAACCTTGAAGATGGCCATGTGCACCACTCCAATCCTGGCCCTTCCTGATTTCACAAATACCTTTGTCCTGGAATGTGATGCTTCAAGGAAAGGAATTGGTGTTGTCCTTATGCAAGAGAGTTGGCCTTTGGCCTTTACCAGCAAACAATTTTCTAAACGAAATTTGGGAAAATCAATCTATGAAAAGGAAATGTTGGTTATTATGCATGTCGTTGATCTATGGCACCCTTATCTATTGGGGCAATTCTTCCAAATTAAGACAGATCATCAAAGCCTCAAGTATTTTCTGGAACAATGCATTTCCTCCCCAGAGCAACAAAAATGGGTGACTAAGCTCTTTGGATATGATTATGAGAACATTTACAAGAAAGGAAAAGACAATGGGGTTGCGGATGCAATTTCCCGAAAATATGAAGATGAAGGATCCCTTTTTTCTCTCTCCTTCATTGTACCAGATTGGCTCCAAGCCGTTCACCAGGAATGGCTACACGATCCCAAAATTCCGCATATGATACAACAATTGCAGTCCAATTCTCTAGTTTCCCCAGGGTACTCTTGGCTCCATGATGATCTTCGATACAAAGGTTGTTTGTATTTAAGTAAATAGTCAAAAATTAAATCCATGGTACTTTTTGAGCTTCATGCTACACCCACAGCTGGGCACTCCGTGTTTACCAAAACCTATGATAGGGTCAATTGTTATTTTTTCTAGGATGGTATGAAACAAGACGTTCATAATTTTGTAGTTGAATGTGATGTGTGTAAATGCAACAAGGGAAAAACAGTCAAATCTCTTGGCACACTACAACCTCTTTCGATTCCACTTTCTATTTGGAGGGATATCTCTATGGATTTTATTACAGGGTTACCTAAATCAGGAAATAAATCAGTCATCATGGTGGTAGTGGATTTCCTTTCCAAGTATGCTCATTTATGTGCTCTTCAAAACCCATTTACAACATCCATTGTGGCTCAAATTTTCATGGATCAGATCTTCAAGCTTCATGGCATGTCGCATTATATTGTTTATGATCGTGACCCAACTTTCACCAGCAATTTTTGGCAGGAACTGTTCAATCTACAAGGCACCCAATTTCATCTCAGCACAGCTTATCATCCCCAAACTGATGGTCAAACTGAAGTTGTCAACAAGTGTTTGGAAACATATTTGAGGTGTTTTTCAATGGAAAAGAAAAATCAATGGGCTCAATGGTTACCCCTAGCTGAATGGTGGTACAACACTTCATACCATACAGCTACCCGCATGACTCCTTTTGAAGCGGTATATGGACAAAATACACCTTCGGTTCTCTCATATTTACCAAGTGTCTCGAAGGTCCAGGTGGTTGACCAAACGCTTATAGTTCGAGAGGCTATTCTCCATACCCTCAAAGAGAATTTGGCCATGGCCCAGAATCGCATGAAGCAGCAAGCAGATCAAGGTCGCTCTGAATGTAAATTTGCAAAAGGGGATCAGGTGTTTCTTCGACTGCAACCTTACAAGAAAAATTCCCTCAAGGTCGACCATTTTCAGAAGTCGGCACCCAAATTTTATGGTCCTTATACCGTTCTCAAGCGTGTGGGACAGGTGGCCTATCAGTTATCTTTTCCCAGTCATTCTAAGCTACATCTTGTTTTTCATGCTTCATTCTTAAAGAAGGTGATTGGAACTAAGTTACAAACTCAAACCAACCTTCCCGAGTTGGACGAAGAAGGATCCATTTGGCTACAACCACAAGCAGTTTTGGACCAACATGAGTGTTGTCTGCGTCAGTGAACCATCAAGGAAGTGTTAGTCTAGTGGAAAGATACAACTCCAGCAGATGCCACTTGGGAACCAGCTACCATTCTACAGCAATTTCCACATCTCAAGCCTTGAGGACAATGTTGTTTTTAAGGGGGGGGACATGTTAGGGACCTAACCCCTCAAGTAGATAGAACAATATATTTGTATGTAATAAAGGTCAATATTAATAAGGCCTTGCAATAAGGTAGAATAAATCAAATGTAAGAAGACCTAATAGAATCTTTCTCTTCTAGAAGGATCTTCCTCAAGATGGTTCTTTTGATAGACATATTTAGTATAATGTTGGGCCCGTGATATGGTTAATTTAATGATGATGATTAGATCCTTTTTGGCCAATATTGTATGTGCTTTTTCTTGTTTTGAATATTTTTGAAGGGATTTGTATTAAATTGTTGTGGTTCGTACCAGGTATGTATGATTGATGTTTTATGATGGTTTTGAGTATAATTCAACATGTTTTAATGATTTGAGGAAACTAATTCGCATTTTGTGTGTCACATGGCAAAATCGCAGGTTGTTTTTGCATCTGGTACTCCATCTGGTACTCCATCTGGCACTCCGTCCTACACTAAAACCATGGGTGAGTTGGTGGTTATCATATCGATGACCAGTAATGGGTGAATCAGAGACATGGTTTTTTCTTGTTCTTGTGGCCTCCAACTACTAAGATTTTGACAACTTGGATTGGTTTGTTATGCTGGGCGTTTATTGGCTCGCCTTGTTTCTAGAAGCCATCGGCGGTTAAGATGCATTAAATGTGATTTATTGTTTTTAGAAGAGGTCAACCCTTCCAGTGGCGACCTCTCAGCTTGCAAACTCTATAAATACCACATCATTGGTTAGAAAAATAGTTAGGAGAGCAAAAGGATAGTTAAGCTCTATTTTTCGATTTTCAGACATCTTTCTCTAAAACTGTGTGAAGTTGTGTTTTTAATTTTAATGTTGAAATCGTGTTGCTTGAGATCGTGATTCATCGTTGAGGAGTAGCCACGACTTGCTGGGGGACCCTGCAATGGTCTGGGTGAATATTTAGTCAATTATATCATCAATCCATACAGTATAATCATTATTTATTTATTTTTCTGTACATGAGCTTTACTGTGTTTATTTACTGTGTAAATTGTTGTTCATAATTTAATTGCTTCAGTTCAGTTTTGCAGGTTATTATGAAGGCTAGTGTTAATATGCAACGACCTTTTAATTAGTAGGAACCAAATTGCAAGTTTAGATACTAACCCCTGTGTGTAATTAGATGATAGATAGATTTTCTATATGCTGAAATAGAGTTTAAAAACAGAGTTAAAACATAGTATTTAGTTCATGGTTTCTTTGGCAAGTTTCAGTGGATGGATAGTTGTTAGTTTTAGTTTTCATTTCTAGTTTGCTTATCTAATTGCTATTTCGTTTTGCTTATTTATTTGTTATTTAGTTTTTTTATTTAATTTCTTGTTATATGCTGAAATAGAAATAGGATTTGATTTATGTTTTATGAGTATTTCCATTTGCAATTTAAATTGTTAAAATAGGATTAGTTTAATTTACTTTATGCAATTTCCTTTCTAGATCTAGGTTGTAATTTTAATTCGAAGTTTGATTATTGAGTTTAGTTTTCAGTTATGAATCTTTAAGTAGTATGAATTTGCTTACACTAGCATAGAATGTAATTGAATTTAATAGAATAGTGTTTTCATACCGTTGATGATTAATGCATAGATCGAATAATCACATGGATATGCAGGATAGTTGATGTTGCTTCTATAATGGCTAAGGTCTCATTGGATTGTCTAATTCATACTTTTCACTTTGCTATAGAAGTTAGCATTGAGTTTATCCCTCTTGAGTTATCATTAATTGTTAAATGCCATCGTGATATCATAAGACACCGGAGACATAACCATCAACACTATATTTGAGTTTTCTTTCTTAGAGGATAGTTTTCTTTCTTTTGTAGATTAGAGAATAGTTCTCTTGCTTTGGTAGATTAAAGAATAGTTTTATTTTCGTAGATTAAATAGTAGTTGTTGATTACTTTTATTAGCATCATGCTTTGAATTTAATAGATTAAGATTTCCTTTCGTAAGTTAGAAGTAGTTATGAAGTTTAATTTAAGAATAGAATTCACTTGCTTATTAGTTTGATTAGTTGCTTATTGAGTGATTTCGGTTAGTTTATTAGTTGTAGAAGTTATCATAGGTTAGTTAGTTGATTGCTTACTTGTTCACTTTCTTTAATAGGATAGTTGCTTATTGAATTTGAGTAGGTTAATTAAATTAGTTTGGTGTTGTTATTGCTTATTAGGTAGATTAAATAGGTAGTTTTCTTTTTTCTCATTATAATGATTAAGTTAGTTTTCTTTAAGTAGGGTTTTCATTTGATTTCTTAGAACTATCCATCGATCCTTTGTTCAAAAGTTACTTAGGATAAATAGTTTAAGTTTCTTAATAGGGTTTGATCATTAATAGTCTTTGCTTAAGTAGATTAGCCCTTAGATAGCCCATTTCCTTAGTTAGACTATACTACCTCTAGCCTTTCTTCCTTGGCACATATAGTGCTACAACTCTAAGTTTACTTACCCCGGGTTGACAATTTAATTGAGGGTTTTTAGTGTTTTTTAGTGCATATAGAACAACCATCATTTTTGGAGTTTTTGCTGGGGAGTTGTCTCAAGGTAGGAAATAGTTAGGAAATATATAATTTCTAACCTTAGCATTATTTTGGTGGCAGGGGAACTTTAAGACAAGAGGTAAGAACCTGTGCATCTTCTATAGCAGGTTCCCCCAAACCCAATGGTAGTTTTTTGTTTTTGTTTTCTTTCATGAACAGACCTAGAGACCCAAAAGGAAGATACATTAAATCTAAATTAGACCTTTCAACCAAGGTTCCTTCCGACCTTTTTGGTGGAAGGAAGGTTCCACTCATAAATTTCGCAGGCCGATACCGAAAAATAGGAACTAGCTCAACCCAAAGAGATAAAGTAGTCTCTAAAGAGACTAAGACATGGATCACTATAGAACAAAAAATTGAAGCATCAGTAATAGTGGAACAAGAGGAAAGACCACTCAAGACTTTTGCATAACCAAACAATACAATCTTTGTTTTCTTAACACCATCAGGAGATCCTAACTTTGAAGACATCATAGACCCGGAACAGGTGAATACCTTGTTTGGTATTTCAGCCAACATAATTGTCTCTCAAGTTGACATAGAAACTTTGGCACCAATAATCTCAACCGACTCGAGTAGAGTCCCAGACACCCAAATAGTAGGAAGAACTTCCCATAAAAGGGATACCTTGTTCTCTTCAAGAATAAAACCACTTAAGTACTCTCTTTTTGGAAACCAAACTAGTATGGATGATCGGGAGGATCACAACAATGTAAGACACAGGGAGGAAGAAGAAGCTGGAAACCAAACCGAAACTACCTTCGGGTTTCCAATTTTGGACACCACCCCAAATGTCAATATGAAAAATATTCCCCTCTCAACACTGCCCACCTTTTATGGTAAAAGAAGTGAATATCTAGATACCTTCCTATTTGAATTTGACATCTTGTGTAGAAGCTACAACTGCTTACAAGATGCCTAGAAACTAAAACTCTTTCCTGCCACCCTCAAGCACTATGCACTAAGATGGTTCATGGGGTTGGGAGAATTCAGTATTAGGTCTTGGGAAGCCATGAAATATATATTTATTAATAATTACCAAGACTACTACAAGACCAAGGAGTCTCGTAATGATATTTTCAAAATCCAACAGTTAGAAGACGATACCCTCGAGGATTATATGGAACGGTTTGGTTATATCTCCCAGAAATCAAAATCTCATGACCCTCCAGATGATGCAGTTAGGGTTCTTTTACTTAAGGGAATTTCAGAGGAATACCTAGAGATACTTAACCTGATGGAATCAGGTGACATCTCCCATAAACCATTTTCTGAAATCTATGAAATGTGTAAGAATTACTCAAGGATTAGAGCTAAAACAAGAAAGAACGTTCGGGACCCTTATAATAGAAACTTAAAACTAGTTATTTCAGGTGGTATAACAAGACAAAAGATAGGGAACCTTTTACAGAACTTCAAGACAGATATCGTAAGCACAATAGGTTCCCATTTGGACACCCTAAAAATTAAAAAGAAACAGGAGGAGGAAAATGCAGCAATGAGCATATATTGACCAAGATGCAGGAGGAAGCATTCCTCAAGGGAATGCCCATTAGATAACATTTCAGTTTGTGGATTCTGCACATAAGACCATTCAACTGCGAAATTTCCATCATTTCCTGATTTGTTAGCCATATATAGGAGTGGGGATCCTGGGGAATCCTCTTATGCACCTAGGAGGCCATGGAAGCCTAGGAACTGTTGATATTATGGTAGTTGTGGGAGGTATTTACCTCCACGTGTAAACCTGACGAGAATAGAATACTCTGGGAAGCAAGAAGAAACCCTAATGAGTTGGCTAATAACCCTAGAAGACATGTCGACTCAAGAAGATAACTTGTATTAGGTTATTAGCCTCCAAGAGAAGAAGTCGGCCAGAAGAAATAATATATATTGAACAGACAGATACCCAGAATGAGAAGTCAGCCCAGGCAGTTAGCCAGACTTACTATAAATACAGGAGGCCAGTCTTCATTCTGGTAGGCATTTTCTCAGAATTGCAGAGAACACTTGTGTGCACTGCAGTTGCCTAGTTTTTTAGCAGGTTTGGAGGAGAGTTGTTGGTGCAGCTACTACAGCTAGCAGATTTCATTTTGGCTTGGACTATCTCTTAGTTATGGTTTGAAATATCTGATCAACTCTTGTTTGGTGCGCTATCCTTGGGGAAAGGTGCGCTACCCTTTGTTTGGTTATCTAGCCTAGGGTTTTCTTACAAAGTGATTCTCTGTCAAGGTTAAAGTGCTTGGAGGGTGGCTTCGGCCTATGGTTGGGTGAAAATAGTGATATTGTCAATGGTAAAATGAGCACATCCATTATATTCTAACAATTTATGGGCCCACACCTCCTTCATTCAGTCTAACCACTGGAAGGAAACATAGCCATAAGGATATTAAGCTCGTTGAATAACTGTCGCTAGGGTTTCTAGCAGGAGCAGTCACCAAAGCACTGCAACTAGGGTTACTAGCAGGTGCAGTTGCAGAAACCCTAATCCTCTCGTTGAGTCACCTTCAGTGAAGGGATCAACCTAATTTCTGGAGAGACCGGTGCACCCTAACCTAGCGCATCTCCTAGTACTCTCAGCAAGCCAAGATGTCAAGTTTGATTTTTTGGTCAAATCTAGGGTTGACCAAGTCAAAGAAGCCATGACCTACTCCATGAAGTCAGAAAACAAGTTAGATGGAGCTTCTAACTTGAGAGTGTGGAAGACAAGGATTGACCTCATCCTTGCCAAGAATAAAGTGATGGATATCGTGAAAGGAAAGATCATGAAACCAGAGTTTGAAGAAGGAAAAGAGAAAGAATTGTAGAACGTTGCATTTATGGAAAAGTTCAAAGACAATGACATCAATTCCATGAGTATCATAGTGGACTCTATAAAATACCACTTGATACCCTACATCTCCCATCTTGACTCATCAAAGAAGATGGACGATGCCCTAACAAACCTCTTCTCAGTTAGAAACATTGGACAAGTAATGAGTCTGAAGAATGAGCTACGTAACATGAAGATGAATGATGATGACAACATAACATCATACTTTGTGAGGATATCTCAGTTAAGATATAAACTACAATCTATTGAAGAGATCATTTCAGAGAAGGAATTGGTAAACATATTACTCAATGGTCTTCCCAAGACGTTGGATGCATTTTCCGCAAGCATGAACACAAGGAAGGAGTATCCTACATTTGAAGAACTTTGGACTTGTTGTGCTCGAGAAGAATCAAGGATCAATGAAAAAGAGAAACCCCAATAGAAGTACAATGATCAAGCCTTCACAACAAGGTTCAAGGATTTCAGGAACAAAAAGAAGTTTGGCTCCAGGAAGAAAACAAATCAAGATAAAGATATGTCAAGGATACAATGCTTCAATTGTCGAAAGTATGGTCACTACAAGAATCATTGTCCCGAGTTAAAGGAAAGGAAGGAAAAACATGGAGCATCAGTTTCCGAAGAAAGGGAACCCTCAAATAAATCTAAGCAGGACAAAACATACTTCTTCTTCTAAGACAAGGTAACAATACTCTTCAAAGTTCTTGTACATACCATGTTTTCGGTACATATCTTTCATATCTATTCCTTAGAAGATAATATGTTCAAAGAGAAACTAGAATTATGGAAGAACATACAAGATAAGGACTGTTATCACTATGACTATAAGACAAGCTGCAAGATAAGTCAAAATCAAAAGGAAACCTAAAATAAGTAAAGACAGAAAGAAGTCAACAATCAAGAGGAAATTGGAAAAAGATTTGTAACACTTTGCAGAAAGAAATAAGGATGCAGAAGGAAGTGTGGACTCTCCTAGATGGAGGGAGCCGATTATATATTACCAAAATAAGAGCATTCATTCATACATGAAGCAAGAATTAGGAGGGAGATAATCCTATGATCCATTGAAGATGATGAAGTATATATCCATGGTAGCAAACATAAAAAGCAGTACATGTTCAGTTTGACCATAGAATAAGAATTCTTCGAAGAGAAGACTTAAGGTATCCCTGGTTGTCCATACACATCCATGATCCTATGATTAAAGGAAGAATTTGGAATATTCAGAGCATGGAATCTATAGAAAACTCCATGGACCCAAGAGCTAAAGAGAAACATAAGGAAGAACATGAAGATTCCAAGAAAGAAAGAAGAGCCAGAACAACCAGTCATTGTATCGAGAATCACAAGATTACCAGCCTGATATGAACTCACTAAAAGTAATCAAGTAGAGGAACTGAAAGTTGTGATGAAGAACAGTGTATGAAAGACTTATGAATGTAAGCATTGCGAGATCCAGAACTAAAGGTTCTCCCAAATATGATTGCTTGTAAACCAGACATACCTCTACATGAGCCATTATATCGTCCAAAATTGGCATCATATGAATGCAAAAGCTATTCTCCAGAGAAATTGAACAAAGAGCGTATGAAGAGAAACCTCAAGACTTTGAAGAATACCAGAAAGAGACCCTTGTATGCAGATGAAGGAAGATAACTTAGTGGAGAACCTCCAATGCACAGCAGAAGCGTGGTGAATATTTTATATAAATAGAGATATTGTATCAGAATGATTACTCAGAAGATTAGGATGATGGATTGTCAATCCATGACAAAGATCTCATGATGATAGAAGAAGTCCCACATGGACATGTTCCAGTTTTCCAACAATGATATACTTTATTGATCAGAGCTACATGAACCCTTCAGAGAAAACCAGTGTTCCAAACCGAAGTACATTTGAAATCAAGCATTACATTATCCTTGAGAAAGTGGTTCTCCAATACATATCTCCACAAATGATAAGATAAGCAAACATTTTGGTAAATATTCTATCCAAGATGAAAGAGTTTGTGTACTCAAGCTAGAGCTCGTGGAGACGACTTCCTTATTGAAAAAGGAAGTTATGACTCCCAGGTTGGGAGGGAACACTGATGTGTTATTGATTGATGGACAATCACTTTTCAGTTTGAAAAATGGTCCAGGATGAGAATTTCCTTTCCAGTTCAGAAAGTGGTTTGAGATTTCTGACAGACAGGCATTTTCCAGTCCGGAAAATGGTCTAGATCGAACAGTCATTTTCGTAATGAAAATGGTTCGATGGATTTTTGATGTACCATAGACAGTGATTTCCCATTATGGTTAACATGGGGAATGGTCTAGGGCAGTCTCTCTTCTTGAGGGTTACTCAAGAAGACTAGCCCACCTCGTCGGACAGCGATTTCCCATTGTGGTTAACATGGGGAATGGTTTGTTTGACCTTGTGTTTAACATGGGAATATCTCATCATTGATGTTTGACCTTCTGAGGGCAGATTCTCCTCCAAGATATCACAGGTGTGAGTGGAAGAATGGCCTAGATGACTCAGTTTATATCATAACATTGTTTCTATGCAGGTTGATATCAGATGATTGCTATGAATAATGTATGACTCTAGACAGTAGATGTATACTACTATGGTGGATGTGTTCCACTGTTTGTGACTATACGTCACTGATCAAGTACCTGTGTGTTACTTGGTGTGGTAGTGTACCACTGGATTTTAGTTGTGTACTACTATGGATAGACACAGTTGTGTTCTATTGAATGATATTGTTCTGATTACCTTGAAGACTATCAGCAGTATTAAAAATGATTATTAGCTAGATGGATGATCAATGGATAGAGATTTCTCAGACGAAAAATGGTTCAGGACATGTATTCTTCTAGGACATATGTCCAAATTAGAAGAATGGATCTTGTGTCACTCTGTGGTGTGAGTGACTTATCTAGCATCATGTCTAATTACTTAGATAGAGTATGGTTTCGAGAGATGATGCAGCTGATGAAACTGATGGTGATGATGGTGCTCATGATCTAGTCATGAGAAAGTCTATACGACTATGTTGATGCTACCGGATGAATGGTATGTTTGTGCTCAAGACCATTACCTGTAATACCTCCCTAGCTAGGAGGGAGTGTTGATATTATGGTAGCTACGAGAGATATTTACCTCCACATGTAAACCTGTCAAGAATAGAATACTCTGAGAAGCAAGAAGAAACCCTAATGAGTTGGCTAATAACCCTAGAAGGCATGTCGGCTTAAGAAGATAACTTGTATTAGGTTATTAGCCTCCAAGAGAAGAAGTCGGAAAGAAGAAATAATATATATTGAATAGTCAGATACCCAGAATGAGAATTCATCCCAGGCAGTTAGCCAGAATTACTATAAATATAGGAGGTCAGTCTTCATTTTGGCAGGAATTTTCTCATAATTGCAGAGCAACACTTGTGCGCACTACAGTTTCCCAGTTCGTGCACAGGTTTGGAGGAGATTTGTCATTGTAGCTGCTGCAGCTAGAAGATTCCATTTTGGCTTGGACTATATTTGGGTTATGGTTTGGACTATCTTATCATCTCTTGTTTGGTGCACTATCCTTGGGGAAAGGTGAGCTACCCTTTGTTTGGCTATCTAGCCTAGGGTTTGCTTCCAGAGTGATTCTTTTTCAAGGCTAAGGTGATCGGAGGGTGGATTTGGATTATGGTTGGGTGACAATAGTCATATTGTCAATGGTAAAATGAAAACATCCATTATATTCTAACAGGAACCAGCCCAGATACCCAAATCCACAATCTCAAGTTCCACCCTATTATCAACAACAACAACAGTGGAACTCACCAAGTTGGCAAAACTAGTCTTCACAGTACCAACATCCTTGGCTTCAAGGATGGAGAGGAGGGAATAACCAAGGGAACCCTCAAGATCCACCTATCCCTATGTCCAACCAGCCTTACCCTCAGTTTCCACCAAACATTCTGCAGATTCTGCCATGTTTTGTTCCACCACCTTTACCTCCTATTCCACAACAACAACTGCAACAATATCAGAATGCAAGCTCCTCGAGACAGACATTATTACTATCACAACTAGTGCCCAACCCTAATAACAAGACAACTCAACCTCTTCATAATGTTGGGTTGCAAGTCCCCCCTTGTTCTTGAATTTTTCTGAATTTTCGACTGTACATATGTAAATAATTTTTAATTTTGTTGATAAACAATTCTAGATATTTTTGTAGGTATTTATTTCACCAGGAGTAGACAGTTTCAAGGAAATATAAAAGAAGGATTTTTCTTCAAAAATATTGCTATATTTGAACCTTATTGTTATCTAAGCATCAAATGAATAATGACTTGTTATAATTAGCCATATTTTTGCAAATATTTTCATCTTCTCTTTTTCTTGAGGCATTTTAAAACGCAATTGCTCTTGAAAATATTCACCACTATATAAGGAAGTGATATTGTAACCATCAAGCTTAGAGATCTCTTGTGCAGTTTCCCCAAGAAACCTGAGTAAGTGAGTAAAGTATATTTATTAAAGAGTAACAAGGAGGTGTGATTAGTGGTTAGTCATGGAAACATCACAATAAATTACAAAAGAAGAAAGTGAGTTGAGCCTAGAGATACCTTTCTATGCTTTCCCAATGGTACCATCCACTACACACTAAAAATCTTGATTATATCATATCTTTATATAGGCCACGTCCTCTTAAGTACCCCTTACATCAATACAATCACTAAGGAATATAATGGAAAGTCATCCTCTAACATAAATACCATCCCAATTGAAAAAAAAAGAAAAAAAAAGTTGTTTTCAGAGTTGTCCCCCCATCTTCTTGCACAAAGAAATATTATACTAAAATATTAAAAGATGGAGGGCCAATCTCTGAGGGTGTAAGAGGCTAACCCGTCGAGATACTGAACAGGTCTACTGGTAGTGGGTATCGGCCTGTGGTATGACTAGGTAAACTCACTGGAGTACTGAACAGGCTTGCTGGCAGCAGGGCATTCTACCTAGCGAGGATGGTAATCTGACAAAACATAAATAAGAAATTTAAACTTGTCCTGATGTATGACATTACTTGTAGACAAAGATGACACAAAGTATGTATGGTTAATTTAAGGTTAATGAACTCCATAAAATTTCCATTTGGAACTAACTTTGAGACTATCTTGAAACTCTCTCACCTACCTCTTCTTATATATATGTAGGATGTTCTATCCTATAGGTGGGGCCATCTTCTAACCGTCTTGTCATACTAATCTATGAAATTTATCTCTGCACTTAACAAGCTGTAAATCTTCGGCGATTGGGAGAACTGACTGGTTTCCTATATTTTTTATTGTGAGGTGTCACAATACTTAGGTGTGGGGGAGGGGTTCATGAGTTGACAAATGATAACATTGCCTAGAGAAGTAAAACTTTGTAAAAATTTATGTGTATTGTTTTCATGATACAGGCTATTACATCAGCAGACATTTTATTTTTTTGAAATGATAATCCCCTGTGTGCTATAAATTGTTGTACATATCCTTAAATAGAGCACTTTATTGGTTTATTTTTTGTTACAGGTTGTTCATTGCAGAATTGAAATTGCATGTGTCTTAAGCGAGTGGATTGAGTAAGCATGGTGGCAAAATAAATAATAATGGAACACTCTGCCTCTGCTCCTAATCACTGTGACTGTCAACACCATTCCAAGACTGCAGGTTATTCATTACAGAAGGTAAAAATTCATTTCACACAGAGGTACCATATGGAGTGGCATATGAGGTGCCGTATGAGGTTCCGGACGAAGTGCCATATGAAAATATACACTAGTAATTGTCCATAATTTCAGGTAACCAGGAATCAATGGCATTTATTTGAATTAGTTCATGGCAATCAAGATTGAATGATTTCACCCATCCTCTGTAAAAAAATTCCTCTGTCTATTTATCCACACCATCACGATGCCCAAATGATATGAGTCGTCTTCCTACGCAGACCTCTTCGCCATCCCTGAGTTTGCATAGTGTTGGGAAGTGTTTTTGCGCACAGGCTGGGGGTCATTTTTTTCCCACTTGCAAGGCCACAACAATGGCATTTCAATGAAATTTTCCCTCAGTTTTTATGGAAAGACAATGTGTATGGGGTCTCTCACCTTTGGGGTCTCGAAGTAATCCATTTTCGTAGCCACAAAGCTTCCAAGAGTGGGGGATAGATGGTTTAAAAACCACCATTTTCTATGATCAAGCTATAACAAGGTTTTTAAACCAGGATTTCAGAACATCTTTGGAGCTAAAGGATACTCCAAGGAGTGGATAAAAGAGGATCTAATCAACCCTCTCATAGTCATCACCGGGTTGATCACATGTGAAGGTATATATTCCACCTTTAAAGCCTGTCACTTTTGATTGTTTGCTCACTTTCAGTTCAATAAACCATTGAATTTTCCCTTCTACTTTTTAAATAGCTTGGAGAATATGTCCTCTCAAGTGAGGAAGAATGTAACCAACCCCCACAATGGCCTCTTTCACCATGGCCTTATCAAACTCATTGTCTTAGACGAATTGGAAAAACAGGGGCAAACTTGGGATGAGTTCATTTACCAATTTTCAAACACTCACTTGACAATCAAGACTAGCAAAAAGACACTTGATCTAAGGACTATTTCTCCATCCAAACCCCACTCTTTGAAAACTCCAAACCCTCCTGCACAAACCATTTCTTTACTAGAACAAAAATCCAAGAAGCTTGTTGATACCCCTACAGCCTCATCGGGAAAAAGTACCAAGAATCCTATTGCTAATCTCCAGAGGCCTTCAATATCTCTTGATCCTACACCCAAAAAGATACAAGAAGTAATTCAACAAGACTTTCCTACAGTTCCCACAAATAGGAGAGGAGCTAATCAATTTAATAGAGGACCCTTTTGAAAGAGTACCTGGAGCACAAGAGGAAAAAATTATGCAAAACCCCTGACTACTTTGGACCATATCCAAGTATCCTCCGATCTCGAAAGCCCTCACAAAAGACTTAGGTAAATGTCTACAAACGAATTGAAGCCTCAAAGAAAGACAAAATCCAAATCTACTTCTCCTTGTCAACCCCCTATTACTCCTACCTCACATATGCCTACCCCAGATACTAAGAATGATAGACACTCCACATCTTTCAAGGGATCTAAGCTCTCCTCCGAGATATCTGATCCTGCTCCAGCCATTGAGAAATTAAAACAAGAGAATTTTCAGTTGCTACAACAATTGGAAGATAGGAAGATTTTGGACACGCATCTTCACCATGATAATGAAATCCTCCTAGCAAAGGTGAATTCCCTTCAAATTTTGGTTGACGAGATGACCAAAACCAATTGCAACCTCATGGCACAATTGAAGCAACACAAGAGGCACAAGACAAAATCTTCATGGCAAGAAGGAGAAGCTTCTAAAGTTGATCCTTCTCAGCAAGCTTAGTCATGAGGGGCAATTCCTTTTTGTTTGCAGTGGGACCTACAAAATCTTAGGTGTGAGGGTAATGTTGGGCCCGTGATATGGTTAATTTAATGATGATGATTAGATCCTTTTTGGCCAATATTGTATGTGCATTTTCCTGTTTTGAAGAGTTTTGAAGGGGTTTTGTATTAAATCGTCGTGGTTCATACCAGATATGTATGATTGATGTTTTATGATGGTTTTGAGTATAATTTAACATGTTTTAATGATTCTAGGAAACTAATTCTCATTCTGTGAGTCATAGGACAAAATCGCAGGTCATTTTTTCATCCAACACTCTGTCCGGTACTCCATCCGGCACTATGTTCGGTACTCCATCTGACACTCTGTCCTGCACTAAAACCATGGGCGAGTTGGTGTTTGTCATATCAGCGGCCAACGATGGGTGAATCAAAGACATGGGTTTTTCTTGTGCTCATGGCCTCCAGCTACTGAGCTTCTGACAACTTGGATTGGGTTGTTATGATGGGATTTTATTGGCTTGCCTTGTTTCTAGAAGCCATCGGCGGTTAAGATGCATTAAATGTGATTTATTGTTTTTAGAAAAGGTCGACCCTTCCATTGGTCGAACTCTCAGCTTGTAAACTCTATAAATACCACATCAGTGGTCAGACAAATAGTTAGGAGAGAAAAAGGATAGTTAAGCTCTGGTTTTTCATTTTCAAACATCTTTCTCTAAAACTCTGTAAAACTGCATTTTTTATTTTAATGTTGAAATCATGTTGCTTGAGCTCATGATTCATCGTTTAGGAGTAGCCACGACCTGATGGGGGGGCCACCAGTGGTCTGGGTGAATATTTAGTCAATTATCTTATGAATCCATACAATATAATCGTTATTTATTTTATTTTTTGTACATGAGTTTTATTGTGTTTATTTACTGTGTAAATTGTTGTTCATCATTTAATTGCTTCAGTTCAGTTTTGCAGGTTAGTATTAATATGAAATGACCTTTTAATTAGTCGGAACCAACTTGCAAGTTTAGATACTAACCCATATTTGTAATTAGATGATAGATAGATTTTCTATATGTTGAAATAGAGTTTAAAAACAAAGTTAAAACAGAGTATTTAGTTCATGGTTTCTTTGGCAAGTTTCGGTGGATGGATAGTTGTTAGTTTTAGTTTTCATTTCTAGTTTGCTTATCTAATTGCTATTTAGTTTTTCTTATTTAGTTGTTATTTAGTTTGCTTATTTAATTTCTTGTTATATGCTGAAATAGAAATAGGATTTGATTTATGTTTTATGAGTATTTTCATTTGCAATTTAAATTGCTAAAATAGGATTAGTTTAATTTACTTTATGCAATTTCCTTTCTAGATATAGGTTGTAATTTTAATTCGAAGTTTGATTATTGAGTTTAGTTTTCAGTTATGAATCTTTAAGTAGTATGAATTTTCTTACAATAGCATAGAATGCAATTGAATTTAATAGAATAGTGTTTTCATATTGTTGATGATTAATGCATAGATCAAATAATCACATGGATATGCAGGGTAGTTGATGTTGCTTCTATAATGGCTAAGTTCTCATTGGATTGTCTAATTCATACTTTTCACTTTCCTATAGAAGTTAATATTGATTTTATCCCTCTTGAGTTATTGTTAATTGTTAAATGCCATCATGATATCATAAGACACCGGAGACATAACCATCAACACTATATTTGAGTTTTCTTGCTTAGAGGATAGTTTTCTTGCTTTTGTAGATTAGAGAATAGTTCTTTTGCTTTGGTAGATTAGAGAATAGTTTTCTTGCTTTTGTAGACTACGACAGCTTGCCAAGGAAGGAGCGCAATGCGAAGTGGAAAGTAAGGAAGCGAGACCTATTTTTGGGTTCATTTTAGGGTTTTGGGTTGATGTAACGGGAAAGGGATGTCGGCCCGTGGGTTTACCCACACTTAGGCCCATTTTGTAATATATAAGTAGGCAATGTAAATAGAGGAGAATAATAGTAATGTAGACATCTATGTGATGTATAACTGAAAGCTTAGTGTTAGTAACTGGATCTGTGTGATCGGGCGTATCTTAGAGTGCTCTGTGCATGAGATCGGAAAGTTAAGTGCAAGTTGTTGTAGTCTTGTGCTTAAGAGCAAGGAAGAAGGATCTAGTGAGTTGCGCACATCTTTTGTCCTATGCGAAGTAAGGGTCATTGAAGCTTTGTGTTGTACTGCTTGACCGAGATAATATAAAGAAGACTTTGTGGACGTAACCCTAGGGTGGGGGTGAACCACGGTAATTGTGTGTATAGTGCTTTGTTCTTCGATCTAATGTGTGTATCTCTTCCTTAGCTAAGTGCTTGATGTGATTAAGTATATCTAGTTATGCTCTGTGTTGATGATATATGAATGAACGTTAGATCTAATATATAAGAGGCTTAGTGCTTGATCTGTTGAATCTAACCTATATTTATGTGGCTAAGTACTGAATCATATTTAGTATATGTATTAACTGCGATGCTCTGTGTTATCTACGAAGTACCAAACGGGTTAAATATTGATGAAGGATCTATGCTAAGTGCCTTGTAAAAGATATAATCACATATCAGTGTCCTAGCTAAGGTTGCAGACATCTGAGTCCTGCAACCACCCCTGCCTCTACCTTAGGTGAGACTTCATCTTCTTTGTAGGTGTTGCCGAAAGGGTCGGTAGTTAGGGTTTTGTTGGTGCGCTCTTGAGCATTGAACCCTGGGTTTTCCCCTGTGCCAACAAATGGTTTCGTTGTCGGGACCGGAACTGTGATTGTTGGGAACAAAAGAATAAAAAGCTTTGTGTGAACTAAGATCTGTGCATAGATTTGTTTCCCTAGTGCACATTATTCTACCTGACCTACAAAGCTTTGTGTCGAGAAAAAGAGGTCATATTTGAAGGGAAAAGGTCAGATCTGTAGAAAAAGAGGTCAAATCTGAAGGGAAAAGGTCAAATCTGCAGAAAAAGAGGTCAGATATGAAGGGAAAAGGTCAGATCTGCAACAAAGAGGTTGATACCGAAGAAAAGAAGTTATATATGAATGCTCTATCCTTTAAGAAAAGTAAAAGTGGAAGTTTCTGAAGGAAAAAGGTCAGATCTACAGAAAAGAGGCAAGATTTGTAAGCTCTATGCTCTGATAACAGTAAGAATAGTAAAAAAAAAATAGATTTGGAAGCTTTGTGCTCTGTAGAAGTAAGATAAGTGAATTTTTTTGTTTCTAAAGCATGGATCTAGGTATGTTTCATAGATTATGTCCTAGCTTCAAAACTAGGGCATTAATAGATGAAAGAAAGTTTGCTATGAATAGATCTAATCAGTATAGTAATAGATATGTTATACCTATGCATCGAAAGAATGTATGGACTAACAAGTGGATGCAGAATCCTAGAAAGAGTTTTTTTCAAGCTAGCCACTATGATCCTGGTGCACAGTACAGAAGGAGTTGTGGAACATCTAAATGAAAGAGAGGATTAACCCTATGTTATAGTTGCAGAAGACCGGGACATCTTGCTAAGGAATTCCCTGGGAGAAGACTTAGTTTCCTTTGCT
>SNQJ01S0010020.1:16968-44925 GCA_010110895.2 Picea sitchensis | reverse complement strand
GGAACCGATATACCCGTCCGACCGTCGCTCTGAATGGATCGAAAAGTAGTTATGGGTTACCACTAGACCATTGGATAGCACCAGAATGGATAGAACGGAGTTAATGAAGGCCCCATGTCCATTGCAAGCAGATTGTTGCTGAGATTGCCTACTTAACCCATCACGCCATGCACCAAGAATACTTTTTGCTAACTGAGAATTTGAGCGTGAACCCTGAGATCATTGCCTTACTATTCACTGTAATCTCTGAATTCCTTTTGCACCCGAGCCAGCTGACCCAAGTTTGTATGTCGGACGAGCTCAACACTGCTGAGAAAATTGTTGAAGAAATTCTAATTGATTTAATGACTGGGAGAGTCATGTTAGAACGCGAAATTTCTACAAGTGTACAGGCATCGTCCTCAGGCGCACTGCCAGCTTCCCCCTCCATTTCTCGAGCAGGACCATCCCGACCACCTTCGAAAAGACGATCTAAGCTCGAAAATGACTTCGCCACTGTGAAGATGATCCCAAGTATATTGCCTAAATATATCCCACCACTAAGCAGAACAGTGAATAGAGACACTGTACCCAGAGACTTCGACTATGATGTAGTCACTGCATACCTCCCAAAAGGGGTGTGTGCAGTTCAACATGATGTCAGCATGCTGATGTGGTAGCACCAGAGCGCGACAAGCGTCAGGCAGTTTTGGCATTTTCGGGTGCTGATGTGGCAGACACATGGACTATATGGACGATGACATCATAGTCTGTATGATGGCGTGGTAGGATTAGGTCATGACACATGGTAGGGTACGAATGACATGTGGTAGGGTACGAATGACAAGTGGAAGTGATGCGGCCCAGTGACAAGTTGGTGTGTGGCAGTGAGGTGGCGTACGGAGATGACTATGCAAGTTGACTGGGCAAGTGACTCAAATGTATAGACCAATCACTAGGTGACATGTGGCCCAATCACAAGGTGCCACATGGCACCCCAGATAAGTCCAAAGAGGCCTGGATAAAAAAAAAATCCACCTCTGACAGGGTCAAACCCGTGACCTTCAAGCACGCTAAGACCTAACCACCATGCACTAACCAATTGCACGGGTTTGTTACTTGTTAATACATGTGGAGAAATATTTTTTAAAGTGGTGTGGTGCAGATTTTAGGGGATAATCCCCGGTCAACAGGGGCTACCTGTCGACTAGAGCAATTTTTTTGTGCGACCAGGACCAAGGAAACCACTCCAACGCTTGGTCATATGGCTTATTCGTCGACCAGGAGTGAGGACTGAGGGCAAAGGTTTAGGGGCGTGGGCATTTGGCACCTGGCCACATGGAAACCCACACGACCAAGTGCCTAAGTACCAGAGGACGCACACACATATTTTTTCCTGGAGTGGGTTTTAAACTATATAAAGTGGATTTTGATGAATTTTACCCTGATTTATTGGGATTTTGTCCATTATTGGAGGATTTGGAGCCCGATTTGGGGCCATATCTTGGGAGGAATTTGGGATAGGATCCCCAACTCAAAGTCTATATAAACCAAGTGTTTTTGAAAGTCGGGGGAGGTTCAGAACAACAAAATGTTGAATATTTTGTGGAGCTTAAGCCATTTTATTCAGGGAAGCCATGATTGAGGAATCAAACTTTGGAGTCCATTTACAAGAGATACACTCGACCTTTTGCAGTGTCGTCAGTTGTGTTGGATTATTAAGGTTGCGAAGAACACAACTAGACCAGTTTGTAATCCAATTGATGTACTTCTGATGTATTTTTGAAGCATTGAAGATTAATAAGAAAGCCTCCCCCACTAAGGCAAAGGCCTAGAGACATAAGCAACATTTTCGAACTACGTTAACAATCTTTGGCATTATGGTTTGTTGTTCTTAATGTTCATTTTCTGTTATGTATTCTTTATGATGGTTGCAACATTCTTTCATTAAATCTTCCTCTTCTCTTTAATTCCTAAATGGTAAATCAACTCATGCAAAAACTTAAACATGGTCTTTAAAAGATCATTTTCAGATCAAGGACAATATTGTATTCTTCTATTATGTTAATGAGAAAACAATGATTGTTGTTACAAACTTCTATCTTGTTTTCCATTACATTCACATTGTAGATTACTTAGATATAAATTCATATTTTGTAGGATTTATCTCACATATTAATATGCATTGTTTGCACTTATTATTTTTATGTTCAACATTTATTTTCACGTAGAGATGAATCTTTAATTGGTTTTTTAGTCTTTCTATTTTAGTGGTAGGAAAAATGATTTGAGTGAAAAATTTTGTATCATGGATATGTAAAATTACAACAATTGAATGGAAAGGCTTGAACATATCTTGGATAGAGATTAGAAACCTAGAATATTGCATTCTTCGGATAAGAAATGTATTCATGTGCCAAAACAAGGGAGAAATTAATCAAATGAAAGGAAGAGTGATCCTCTCCTTAAGAAAGGGAAGGCTTGTTGGGAAATCCCCAGTGAAAACATTGAAATGTATCATGACAATTAGAGTGAGATTGAATGCTACCATGAGGAGGAAGGAAAGAGTGGAAAACTAGGTTTTAGAAAAAAAACTTAGAATCCCTAGGAGAGAGGAAGTGAGAAAAGATAGAGGAGGGAAGGTCACTAGGTTAATTTTTAGCTTTCAAGGTTACACCAAAATTGTTTACATCGGGTATGTGGTTGCTTCATGTGATTTAGGGTGCATGGTGTGTTTATTTCCCTTGGTTGTAAAATGGTGGACATACACATTGGAGTTATATTTTTCATGGATTGTTGTGCCTTCACTTGATTCTTATGTATCATAATTATTTAGAGCATTGGAGATCTAGATGACATGATGAATTGCTTCACAAGGTACATGCCTAGAAAGGTTTGTTTCTTTCTTGGGAGGATAAATTAACTTGAAGGAAGAGTTTTGGGAATATTGGAGAGGGGAGTTGAGCCCTATATGGCATGGGGACACTTCATTACTTACATGGAGAATTGTATTTGAATTGAGGATTCTTGGGTAAAGGAGTGATCATGTAGTTAGGGTGGAATTTAAGGTACAAATGTATTAGGAGGGATAAATTTTGCATTTGAGGCCTTTGGCATAGGAGTGTTGGACACATCATGCAGAGAATTCAACCTTATATCCTTGCTTGTTGGATATGCATTCCTTATAGTTTGACATGTGTCACCTAGATTTGAATAACTTCACATATGGGCCTATCTTATGTAGAGTTGCATTTCTTGTAATGGACTAGGTCCACTTTATGTTGTTGGTTTCTCTCATCTTTCATATAAATATGTTAGAAAAAAGAGAATCGTAGAGCAATAAAATAAAATAGATGCGGAAATAAAACACATAATATACACAATACAATAGAGACACATATATGTGTGGTTCAACCGATATGGGCTATGTCTACCAGATAAATTTCCAGGTCCTTCCTTTATTATTATCCAACAAATGAAGGGATACAACCTACAACACACAAATTGTAAATTCATCTTCTTTCTTTCACAATCTCCTCTCTTAGAATACAATATTCACTCACATACTCAGCCGCAATAAAATTCCATCATAGATAAAAGAGGGTTTCCTTATAGGGAAAAAAACCCTAACACAACTTCTACCATCAGATATGGAACCTAATGATGAACGATTCTCTTTGGGGGCGGTTCCCCTGAACCCCCATTGTGGGGGGGATACAAAATATTTTATTTTCCCCCATGGCGAAAAANCCCCCCCATCAGGAAATGAGATCCAATCATAGTTGAAACAAAACCCATGAATCATGAAGATAATCAGGATCCACAACCAACAATCTCCACTTGGAGACTGATCACAACAACTCTATTTTTGTTGTATTTGCTGGACCATGATCCACCTTGGACCTGGAAAATTTATCATCTTCACCTTCATGAAAACTGAGTAGGAACTATGTTTCTACCGGGTTACTACCTTTGTTAACATGTCTGTAAGGTTCTAGCTAGTATGTATCTTTTCCAACTTCAATTGTCCATATTCCAAAATGGATCGTATGAAATGGTACCTGAGTTGTATATGTTTATTCTTAGAATGGAAAGCTAAGTTCTTTGCAAGATGAATGGTACTCTAGAGTTCATAGTAAAACCTGATATTGTCATGTTTCTTTCCCAATTCCTCCATCAACCTATGTAACCAAATCATCTCTTTACTAGCCTCTATATCGACAACATACTATGCTTTTGTTGTTGAAAGTGAAAAAAAAAAATTGCAGTTTCAAAATCCAACTTACTGTTGTTCCACCTACAGTAAAAACATAACCTGTGATGTTTCTCTTGCTATATTTATCACCTGTCATATCTGAATCAACATAACACTGTAGAACAATGTTTGAACCTCCAAAACATAATGCATGAGTAGTAGTACCTCTAAAATACCTAAGAATCCATTTTACTGCCTCTCAATGTTCTTTCCCTAGATTTTTCATATACCTGCTCACAACTCTCACTGCATGTGCAATATTTGGTCTTGTGCACACCATCACATATATCAAGTTACCAATTGTTGATGAATAAGGGACCATGGACATATATCCCATATGCTCATGTGTCTTGGGGCACATTTCCTTGGTTAATTTGAAATGGATGGCCAAAGGTGTAATAAATGGTTTTTCATTATGGATTCTAAACCTCTCCAACACCTTTTGTATGTACTCTCCCTGATACAATGTCAATTTGTGATTTTTCTTGTCTCTTGTTATTCTCATACCAAGGATTTTTTTTGCAGCACCCAAATCTGTCATCGCAAATGAATTAGCTAATTTCCTTTTGAGTACATTTATATCATGCATGTTATACACTACAACAAGAATATCATATACATACAATAGAAAGAAAATATAGCTTCCATTTTCTAGCCTCTTAAAATAAACACAGTGATCAAAATGACAAATATTATAACCTTATTCTGTCATAAACTTGTCAAAATTCAAATACCACTTCCTTGGATATTTATTTAGGCCATAAAATCTCTTCTTCAACCTGCATACCAAATTTTCCTTCCCTTTGATCTCATACCCATGTGTTTGCTGCATATAAATCCTTTCCTCCAAATCCCCATGGAGAAAAGCTATTTTTACATCTAACTGTTCAAGATGCAAATCTTCTACTGCCACAAGACTTAAAATAGTCCTAATTGAAGTCATTTTAAAAACATGAGAAAATATTTCATCAAATTTTGTACCTTTCTTCTATGCAAACCCATTTACAACAAGTCTGGCCTTGTACCACTTTTTGCCCCCATCTTCTTCCTTCAACCTGTAAACCCATGTATTTTGCAATGCTCTTTTTCCTGTAGGAAACTAAACCAAGTTCTAAGTCTGGTTATTTACCAAGGAGTCCATGTCCTCTTTCATGCCTTACTCTCACATTTTTATTTTTGTTTACCTTCATTTCCTCTTCATAACTTTCTAGTTCACCTGAATCAGTCAACAATCAATAATACAATGAAGGAGAGTATCATTTAGGGGGTCACTTAACCTAGTAGATGTTCTAACAACACTTGTAGGAGTTTGAGGTACTTGTTACTCATGTTGTTGTACATTTTTATTTCCTGGTACCTTTGTAATTTCATTTTCTTTGATTTCATCAAGCATTGTGTATTATGTGCTTTCCTTTTCCTATTTCTTTCCCTACAATTGATATTTGTACATGACCTTTTCATTAAATACCACATCTCTATTCCTAATTATTTTGTGATTTTCATAATTCCATAAGCGATAACCAAAATCATTAACATCGTATCCAATAAAGGTACACTTCTTGGATTTTTCCTCCAGATTTGTTCTATTTTCTTTATCAATATGGACAAATGGTTCACAACCAAAAGTCTTCAGAAATGAGTAGTTTACCTTTTTATCTATCTATGCCTCCTGTGGAATTCCATAATCCAATGAGCTTGAAGGCCCTATGTTTATTAAGTAAAAAAAAATATCTATAGTATCTTCCCAAAAATGTGAGGGAAACCTTGCATGCAATCTCATACTCCTTGCACGTACCCATATTGGCATGTTCATCCTTTCTAACACACCATTTTCTTGTGGTGTTCTTGGAATTTGTTTCTCCCTATGAATCCCATGGTATGAATAGTAATCATCAAACTCCTTGTTGCAATATTCACCTCCATTATCTGATATGAGACACTTCAACCTTTTTCCTATCTCATTCTCAACCAAATCTTTCCATTTCTTAAAAGTGTCAAAAACATCAGTTTTTTGTCGAATGCAATAAACCCAAGTTTTTCTAGTTGTGTCATTAATAAAAGTAACATAGTAATGAGAGACACCAAGAGATGATACCTGAGATGGTCCTCATACATCTGTATTCACAATATCTAACTTTTCACTCTTATTTTCCTTCCTGACAATGAGAAATCTAACTCTCTTTTGTTTTCCATAAACACAGTGCTCATAGAAATCCAAATCAACTTGTTTCATATCTAGAAACAAATTCCTTTTATGGAGTATTTGCATACCCTTCTCACTCATGTGTCTAATCCTATGATGCAAAAATGTTGTATCCACTCCTGTATAATATAAATATATAGAAGATTTAGCATTACCAGTACATAAATACAAAGTACCTACCTTCTCTACTTTTTCTATTACCAGTGACCTTCCATGCCTTTTCTGTAAATGTAGATATACAACCTTCACTTCCTAACTTCAATGTTGAAACTAAATTTCTTCTCAAATATTGAACATGTCCCACCTCTTTCAGTAACCATTGGTTTCTATTCTTTAACTTTATTTGTACATTACCCATTCCAACAATTTTACACGGTTCATCATCACCCAAATAAACATTTCCTATGGGGTGTGGCATGAATTGAAGTCCCTGAGTATAATACCCAATAATTAGTAATATTATCTAAAGAAAGAATCAAATCATCATGTAATACATCACCTGCTACATTTGCTTCCTGATTTTTCTCATGTTGTCCATCTACTTGTTTCTTTGGAGATCTGCAGTCTTTCTTCTGATGTCCTTTCTTCCCACAATTCCAGCTCTCAATATTTGCTAATATTGATTTGGATATTCCCTTCCTAGACTTCCAATGGTTCCCTAGTGTTGGTGTAGGGGTATACCTAGGGTTCAATGCTACAACAACGCACCAACAAAACCCTAAATATCGACCCTTTCGGCAACACCTACGAAGCAGATGAAGTCTCACCCGAGGTAGAGGCAGGGGTGGTTGTAGGACTCAGATGTCTACAAACTTAGCTGGGACATAGATATGTGATTCTACCACTTAACAGAGCACTCAACAGTTAATTTTCATCTATATCCAGTCTTAGTTACAATGCAGTTAAACCCTAATTATAGGGTATCATAGGATTCATTCAGATCTAAGGTATTTAAGCACTAAGCATATCCACATAGGTCAGATCCATACTATTAAGCACATAGCATTAACATATCTATCTACCATTCATCTATATTGAAGAACTAAGCACATCAACACATCGCAAAAAGCAGAGCAACACAGCATGTGCGTGGTTCACCCCCACCCTGGGGCTACGTCCACCAACTCTTTGTCTTCTTTATTAGTTTCTTCAATCAGTTACATGCATAGAGCCTCAAAAACCCTACTCCGCAGAGGACAGTGGATCTGTGCAGCTCACTAGATCCTCCTCCCCCGAGTATATCTAAGTACATAGCCTCCCATAGTCTCTTACAATGGCTTGCACTTAGCTCTGCAAGTCTCACACAGTATGCACAAAAGAAATCTCCACTTAGCACTTAGCACTGTCAATCACATAGATTGTACTACAACCATCACTTGAATCTAGCCAAAGGTCACTTATCCATTCCTACTCACTACATCGCCTTAACATCTATTTATACATAAAAAATAGGCCTAAGCATGGGTAAACCCATGGGCCGACATTCCCATACCCGTTACATAAGCCCGAAACCCAAAAATCTCTAAAAAGGGGCCGAGATCCTGCTATCTCCGCTTTGTCTTGTGATCCGCCTTTGACAGCCTCTCAAAGTCCCAAAATTAGGTCAAACATGACCAAGAATCCTCAAAACTTGGTCAAGGGAAAACAAGGCCCCAACACTCACCTGTGACTCGTCCCGAGTCACTCTGATCTGGATAATTCTGCCTCAAAAGCCTCGAGCTTGGCTCGAGCTGCTTTGAATTTTTTTTGTGCTATGACCTCTTGTTCAGCAAACTCATGTATGACTTCTTCGTTGACGGGTCCCTCTAGGCATTGTTCAACTACAGTGACGACTTGCTACATTTCTTCCCATCGGCCTTCGATCTTTGTGAATACTTGGTAAGCCTCATCTTGTACAAGTTGGAGCCTTTGAGTCACTTCCATGAATTTGCTTTGGATAGTGTGGACCTTCTGTTGGGAAGTGCATTGCTCCTGGGATCGTTTCATTCTTTCCACAAATGATAGGGGATTCAACTACGCCTGTATCATTTCTACTTGATACTTCACCTCTTGGAGCTACGACTCCAGTGCTTTCAGTTCTGTATTCTCAGTGAGTTTCTCGTAGGTTGGGGTACTGTGATCATTGAGTTTCTTAAATTCCATGGCGAAGGCATTGATTCACTCAATTGTGCTTCGAGCAGTTGCTTCTCTTTGATCCCTCACATCCTACGGGGTGTTGGGCACTGTGCGGAGCTCTAATTCTTTTATTCGTTGCTATAGTTATTGGATAGCTTCTGTGAGTTGCTCTACTTGATTCATGACTCGGTATTCTTCTTGTGGATCAAAGTCTGTCACAAAGATGAGTGATTTTTTCATTGCTTCTTTCACTTCGAGTTGCTCTGCAACCAACTGTTCCTTTTCTTATTGAATCTGTGTTTTCGCCTCTTCAAACTTTGCCTGGAGAGAAACCTTCTCCTATTCTGCAAGTCGACGTTGTTCTACAAGTACTCCTTGCACTTGCTTCAAGGCCTGGGTGGCTTGTTCTGCTTCTTCTTGTTCTCATCGAAGGCGAGCTTCGACCGCATCGGCTAATCGACGGAGTTGGGTTGGCTCATCTCCCAACTATGGTTCTCCCAATGGCAGGGGCGCAGTGGATACTGCACGACTGGGCTAAAGGTCTTGTTGTATCCCTCAGAGTTCGACCTCAATTCTATCGTACATTTCATCCTTCTTAGCTTCTTGCTTCTCCACGATTTCTAGCGAATTGTCGTTTAGAGTTATGTTGGGCCCCAACAACTCCCCTTATATTTTTACAAAATTTAAAGGGCCCCTATTAGAATCTTGATAATTATAATGAGCTACAGAATCAACCTTTTCAAATAGTTCCATTCCTTGGCTTGCTTTGAGACAAACTTAAGACATTCACTTTAGTATGAGACATTTATTACAAGAGTATATGTCAAAAGTTAGAAACGAGCATAAAAATCTCAATTTAAACAAAATGTTAATTTTTATCAAATGTTTACTTTCGTTTAAATTATGATTGTGTGTTCATTTATTTTGCTCATTAACAAGATTGACTATTTTGAATAATGTGTTCAATACTTCATTAAATAATATCTTGGTTGGTTTATCATTTTCATGAAATCATTTGGTGATATTAATTAATTAAACTATTTTTTCATTTTGCATCTCATTTCAAAATAATAATAANTACAGAATCAACCTTTTCAAATAGTTCCATTCCTTGGCTTGCTTTGAGACAAACTTAAGACATTCACTTTAGTATGAGACATTTATTACAAGAGTATATGTCAAAAGTTAGAAACGAGCATAAAAATCTCAATTTAAACAAAATGTTAATTTTTATCAAATGTTTACTTTCGTTTAAATTATGATTGTGTGTTCATTTATTTTGCTCATTAACAAGATTGACTATTTTGAATAATGTGTTCAATACTTCATTAAATAATATCTTGGTTGGTTTATCATTTTCATGAAATCATTTGGTGATATTAATTAATTAAACTATTTTTTCATTTTGCATCTCATTTCAAAATAATAATAATAAAAGAATTATCTATCATTTGTTTGATTTTGTAAAATACTAAAATTAATATTTTTTTTCTCCATTAATTTGAAGCTTCTAGATCATATTTGAAAACAAATTACAAACAATGTTTGTTTATAAGTTATAGTTAGTTTAAATTCATTTTTTATTTTTCTAGATTTTGTTTTATTCACAATTTTTAGGTTATTAATTTAGGTTTTTTTTTGTTTCACAGGTTTCTATTATCAAATATTTGATATGGATATGATCATGGCTTGATTTTATTATCCAAATACATTCAAGATGATTGATCCAAAAATAATTTTGGATTTCTACAAATAATTTTATGAGCAACAAGAGATAAAATTTGGAAAGGCGTCAAGATCAGCCAGACGATTTTGCAGAACTGATTGCAGCCAAACCGTGAGGAATTTGAAGAAACGGTTGAAAACCCAAAACCAAAATGGACCCATTTACCTTCCGCATTGAGATTTCCCCAAACAAATGTACGATTTGAGAGATATTTGGGTCTCTTTTAGAGGCAAATTTCAGGTGGCGGAAATTAATAGTGACGCCCAAGACTGTTCATTCATTTTATAAATATATGAGAAAGATTAGAGCCAGAAGGATCCAAGAATTGGAGAGAAGGATTTTAATCCTTTCTCTTTTGTATATTATTCCTTTTGTAAAGTTTTTATTTCTTTTCAAATGGAGTAATGGATGGCTGGAATCTTTGGGAGAATAGACAAATATTTTCAAAGAAGAATATGGAATTCCAGGTTGCTTAATGGCTTTTGTCTTGTAAGTAAAATGGTTTTATTTTCATAATAATATATTCATATTCTTTGAATAATTGATTGTGCATTGATTTAAATAGCTTTAGTCTTTTTTATCAATACATGGTTAATTATTATCATTTATGTATTAATTTTTCCAATCTTTAAAGTCTATTATCTAAAAAAATTCTTACAGGACTACAGAATGGACAATTAATTCCAAAAACTTAATAGAACAACATATATACATTTTGGCTTTAGCCTTTTGTTTATAATGTTGTTATTTATGTTTTTTTAATCATGTTAGATGTGCATGTCTAATATCTTTAGATTAAATGATATGTGATGTGTAGGAGGTTTATATTATAAGTACCATCTATCATTTGCTCCTCAAAATACAAATGTTGTGATTATATCCTCGATTTAAACAATGAGATTTATCTTTGAATTTTAAATTGAATGATAAAATGCATAGATTGCTTCCAGATTTATCTTGCTGTAATCATGTATAATTATGAGATCACGGGTTTATGTTTGTGTTTCCTTTTCTATCATTAAAACCTAAGTTGTCAATACATGTTCTGAATTTATTTAGAACAGTCATAAGGTTCATTGCAGATTTCTCTCTTGGACATGGCAATTGGATGTTCACCACTCATGCAGATGCTTGGATACACCTCACTAATTCATTGACATGATAATTTCTTTGTATTTTTCTATCATTTGCATATCATTGAAACTAGAATGTATGGTTCATCTTTGACTATCCACATGTTCATGTTTCATTAACCTTTTTTGCAAGATTCTTTAAATTTATAAAAGAAAAACAATAAATATTTTTATGTTCTTTCTTTTTCTGCTTCCTAGAAGCAATCATTTTTCACATCAATTTTCGTAAGTTTCGATTAAAACTTGCATCTTGTAAATCATGTAAATAAATGATACTTGTATATCTTCTGCTTAAATACAACTACTATAGTTACATTTGAACATATGTACATATATATAGTGTGTTTAGTAATTAATTAGTTATTTCTCTCTTTTATTCATTTCTTTTAGGATTCTTAGATTGGCTAACGGAGCCATTAAACCCGTCAGAATGAGTTACACCAAACGGCTTGGGTTATTTAGACAACCCCGGACCGGACTCGCTCTTCCAGTTGGCGAGCGGTCAATTTCTCCCGTCAACAAGCTGCTATGATGAAGTCAAAATCATCAGTAGTGAGTACAGTCTGCATCTTGGTCACGGTGGCTCTGGATTTCTTCCGAGAAGAAGGTTTCAGGGGAGAAACCTTCCTCTTCTTCAGGGGATCAACCTTGTCTCTGGGCGGTGTTACTTCACCTTGATTTTTTTCAACTCCTTTTCCATTTATCTCTTCTACTCCGTCATCACCCCCTTGGTCAGGTGATACTAAAGCAATCTTGCCTGAGGCGCTGCTTAAGTCTTCGACCTCTTCAGTTTTCTTCCTTCTGTTGTGTCCGGGTGTATCATGTTCTTTGTGTGTGGTCTCTGGGATGTCAAGGTCGAACATCTCTGCAGGGTCTGCGGGAATAAGGAGGTCTGAAGACCAGTCCTTAGTGATCTCCTCAAGGTCCTCTTCCGTGAGTTTGTAGTACGACTAAAGCTACTCCTTATGTTCATCGGCTCACATTATAATGAATATGAAGTGTCTATCTACGCAGAACTTCATCAGGGTTCAGAACCTTTGTAGGTTGTTCGGAGTTATGTGAGGTTCAACTTCGATGGCTCTCTTCAGCTGAAGGTAATATGTGTGAAAAATAGCGCTCGACTGCCACTGTTTATTCATATCACTCAAGTACCAGAATGTGGTGAACTTCACAGCAAGCAGCTCAAACGGTTCAATATCCAGAAAGGTCGCACCTTCCGGCGTCTCCTAGGCAAAAAATGCAATAAGGATCAGGAGCCAGCTAAAGTGAAACTCGTAGCCTTGATCCTATGCTTCGCAGCAGTCTAGTTCTAACTGATTAACTAGGTACTTCACCCAGTTCATATGTAGACCTTCCACGCACTTCCCTTCAAGGTCAACGACAAAGCTTGTGACCTGTGTGGTCGATTCTTCCTTACTAGATTTCCAACTATTAACTGGCAGGTTAGGTGCATTGCACCATTCTGGATGGAGGCTACCTTGTAGCCTCATGTCCCCTTTTCAACATCACCGTATGTATCCTTGATCTTCTATGCTAGTGCACAGTCTATGGCTTTTCCTGGATAAAACTCCTATGGGTCGGGTCCTTGCATACTTAATCTGGTGATCCTATGGATCAACATCGGATCGATTGTGATACGACAGTCTAGCCATAAGTAGCTGCCATGGTAACATTAAAGGAGTAGATTGAAACAGGCGTTGACTTCCTGGTGCCTTCTGAAGTGTGGGATTTTCATTACATTTAACGGGGTGGACTGCGCGAGGTTCATCTTCCACGGCTGGGGGATTATCTTTGAATTCTTCCCCTTCATCCTAGCCAAGTATTTATAATGGGATAGCATATTATATTTCTTACGATCTCCAAGGTTGAAGTCACTGAACTTCAACGTTGCGATCTTTGAGGTTGAAGTCACTAAACTCCAACGCTGCGATCTTGTCTGGATGTTCTCTCACTGTGTGTATTCCCTTCGGGAGGTACGTAGTAACCATGGTGTACTCGAAATATCTTGGCACGCTATCATGACTCACCGCGCCGGTCAAAGGTGGGATGCAGTCAGGCAATATGGTTGGGATCAACTTCACATTTGCTAGGTCATCTCTGTGTTTGCTTCTCTTTTCTGATGATGGTCGGGATGGTCTGGTTCCATGAGTAGTCGATGGAGAGGCTTGCACTCCTCTCTTTGATGATGCTTGAATACTTGCAGACATTACTCTTTCAGTCATTAGGTCAATGAGAAATTCTTTAACAATTTTCTCTGCAGCGCTAAGCTCGTCTGACATGCACACTCGTGGTTGAATATCTCGGGCTCGAAGAGTAACTAGTCAATGCAACGGGATGGATGGTGATAGCGCGATGATCATTGTGTGAAATCAACTAATATGCGGGCTCAGATTCACCGTTAGCAAAAGTGTTCTTGGTGCGTGGCTCGATGAAATATATAGATAACGAGGCAACATATCTCTCCAATGGGTGAGAATCCTCCATTAACTCAGTTATGTCTGTTACGGCGTGGTCCCAACGGTCTGGTGGTGAAATTTCTGACCATAAATTTCTTTCTACCCATTTGGTTCGTCGGTCTAACGGTTATATTGTTCCCAACAGCTATATTGCTTCGCCATGGAGAAGTGCCATGTGACACAGTTCTAATATCCTGGTGAAGTTCCAATTTTGCAAATTTTCCTTCTGTGAAGTTCCCTCTGGAACTTTCTATAACTTTTCGATCTTAGATATCTTCTTACTTAGTTTTCTAGCCTTCTTTCTGGTGAGCTTCATCTAGGAATTCCTTTTTCCATTCCAATTCTTATCTTTTTTTTGGCAGAGTAACTTCCCATTGTTGAGATTCTTTCCTAGAAATCAGGGGTAATCCTTCATCTATATATGGAATAGGTACTTCAGTATTTTATAGTTATTCTAGTGTTCTTCCCACTTTGACATCCAAATCTTTGGTTTTAAATAGCTTCGCTCGGTTCTCTTGTTCTTCAATCAAGTGTGTGATCCTCCTAGTCATGAAATCTTTTAACTCTTGCTTCTTTTTCTCCAGGATTTCTTCTTCTTTCCTTCTGGCATGATCTCCTTCAATCCAAGGTTTTTCTAGTAACATATAAAATGGAGCGTTGTTCTCAATAAATTTAACAACTTCAAATTCTTCCTTTGTCAATTTTCCATGAGCACTCATAGATATCTGGGTAAGTCTTCCACATAGGGTTATCAGTTTTCCTCTGAATAATCATATTCCTCCCAATGAAGGAATCATAGCAGGATCCCCTAAAAGTTCACAAGTTCTTTTTATCATGATATTCACCTTTTTTTCCTTATCCAGAACACATTCATTGTCGAAGTCTCTTATTCTTGCTTCTATGCACTCTTTTCCTTTGAAGATCTCTGATAAGATGATATGTCGGTGGTCATCTAGGGTTTTTTTCATTTGTAGCAACACTTTCTCTAATTCTTTCTGAGGTTCTGCCATAATCTCAATTGCTTGACCTTTCTCATGGTTTTTTTGTCTCATATTCATCCTTTCAACCTTATCAATCATTCTAAGGCAATCCAATACTTCATGGTCCATAGCTTTGCAATAGAGGCAACTAGGTCTTCTTTCAGGGCATTCCTTAGAAAGATGTCCTAGTTTTTTGCAACCATAACAAAGGGTTAATCCTCTATTTCTCTTAAATGATCCCCAGCCTCTCATGTACTACACGCTAGGATCATGGTAGCTAACCTGCAACAAATTCTTTCTAGGGTCCTGCATCCATTTGTTAGTCCAAACATTCTCTCTATGCATAGGTATAACATATCTTTCACTATTCTTATCAGATATACTCATATCAAATATTCTTTCATCTCTTTCATCTATCAGTGCGTTAGTTTTCAAGCTAGAACAAATCTTATCAAACATACCTAGATCCATACTTTAGAAACAAAAATTTTCCACTTATCGTACTTCTACAGAGCACAAATCTTACAGGTCTTACCTCTTTAGTCTCACTTTCACCTTTATCAGGGCACAAATCTCCCAGATCTTACCTCTTTTCTTCATATCTGACTTCTTTTCTTCAGATATGACCTTTCCTCTTGGCACAAAGCTCCACAAATCAAGTATTGTTTCATATTAGGGAAACATTTATATGCACGGATCTTTTCTCTTTTTTAGTTCAGATCTTTGCATAAATATTCTTCTTCCTCAGTTCCCAGCAATCACAATTTCATGTTCTGGCAACAGAACCATTTGTTGGCATAGGGGCAGACCCAGTGTTCAATGCTACAACAATGCACCAACAAAACCCTAACTATTGGCCCTTTCGACAACACCTGCGAATTAGATGAAGTCTCACCCGAGGTAGAGGTAGGGTGGTTGCAGGACTCAGATGTTTGCAACCTTAGTTGGGACACAGATCTATGATTCTACCACTTAACAGAGCACTCAGTAGTTAACGTTCATCTATATCCAGTCTTAGTTACAGCGCAGTTAAACCCTAATTACAGAGTATCATAGGATTCATTTAGATCTAAGGTATTTAAGCACTAAGCATATCCACATAGGTCAAATCCATACTATTAATCACATAGAATTAACATATCTATCTACCATTCATCTATATTGAAGCACTAAGCACATTAACATATAAACACATCAACACATCGGACAAAGCATAAAAACACAGCATGTACGTGGTTCACCCCCACCCTAGGGCTACGTCCACCAACTCTTTGTCTTCTTTATTAGATTCTTCAATCAGTTACATGCATGGAGCCTCAAAAACCCTACTCCACAAAGGACAAGGGATCTGCACATCTCGCTAGATCCTCCTTCCCCAAGTAGATCTAAGCACACAACCTCCCACAATCTCTTACAATGTCTTTCACTTAGCTCTTCAAGTCTCACACAATATGCACAAAAGCAATATCCACTTAGCACTTAGCACTGTCAATCACATAGATTGGACTACAACCATCACTTGCATCTAGCCAAAGGGCACTTAGCCATTCTTACTGACTACATCACCTTAACATCTATTTATACATACAAAATAGGCCTAATCATGGGTAAACCCATGGTTCAACATTCCCATACCCATTACATAAGCCCAAAACCCAAAAATCCCTAAAAAGGGGTTGAGATCCCGCAATATCCACTTTGTCTTGCGCTCCACCTTCGACAGCCTGTCCAAGTCCCAAAAGTAGGTCAAACATGACCAAGAATCCTCAAAACTTGTTCAAGGGACAACACCTAGGATCTTTCCTCATTCCCTTTGTCTTCCTTTTTTCTCCATGGTCAACACATTACCTGATGTCTCACCTGTCCTTTTCTGTCGCATTTCCTTGCTAAGGATAACACCAACAACATCATTAAATTTCAGAGTTTTTGAACCAGAGATAGAGTTATTTATAGCCATGACCAAGATGTTCTAACTTTTTGGAAATGAGCACAAGATTAGAAGAGCCCTAACCTCATCATCAAAGTTCACTCCTGCAAAAATTAGCCATTAGTAGCCATATTAAATTCATTTAAATAATCGGCAATAGGCCCACCTTCTGACATCTTCATAGTAAATAATCTCTTCAATAGAAATACCTTGTTGGAAGATGAGGGTGTTTCATATAGTTTATCCAATTCCTTCATCATATCCTTCGTTGTATTTTCTTTTGAAATGTTTAAATCCATCGATGTTTCAAGGAACAGTCGTATCGTTCCTATTGCCTTTCTATCAAGTGTCAGTGTTTCATGGAAACCTGCACAGGAAATCTAGCTAAATCATACACAAACAAATCTTATCAAGAAAACGAAGAGAGATACACAATGAAGAATGAGAATCAATGCATATTATTATCTTATCAATGAGTGAGTGATATTCACTCATATAGGCAATGGCATCCTATAATTAGGAATGCATGCATAATAGTGATGTTATAAAATTAGAAAGTCTAAAATAGAACTAGTTAGTTAACTGCCACTGAACTAGTGTTACTCCCACTGAACTAGTGTGTCGAAAATAGAAATTTCTCCAACACCTCCCCTGAACATCACTATGGAGTAAATAATGAGTCCCGGTTACTGGGCCATTTTAGGTACTCATGTACAATGAAATTAATTAACACTGAATAAAAACGAGGAAAGAGGGAAAACCACGTGGGAACAAAACCCCCCTCAAAAGATAATGTATCAAAAGAAGAAAATGGCAGTTGCTAGGCAACTGTGTTCTTCACTACAAGACGATCCCACAAAGTCTAAAAATTTGACTCACTGAAAGTCTTTGTGAAGATGTAGAAATATTTATGGATCTAATGAAGTCCTTTGGCAGCCTATCAAGCCTTGTACCTCTTGATCCTGTGGACCCATTTGCACCTGAAAATATTCCTTTCTGGTGGAAGTGGAACCAGATTCCAAGTTTGGTTTTGTAGGAGTGAGTCATACTCCTTCTACATGGTTGCTTGTCATAATGGATTTCCCACAACCCTATTGTAGTTTTGTGGATTAGTATATTGAACCATATAGCAATGCATGGGCATCGCAGGTTCTGAAGTTGAAAGCACATGAGAGGGATCCTCATGCTGAGATCGAGTCATCCTCGAATCAAATTGATTCCCTGCAAGTTTGCCTGCTGCCTGAAGTGTGGTATGTGCCTTCTTGGGAATATGTTGAAGCTTCGACGTTGGTTTCTTATCTGGATGTACTACCTTCTCATTTCCATGTACATAATCTGAGTGTATGGAATCATCTTTGATGTCTGAAATTGATGTAAGAACAAGAGTATATGCATGTTTCACTAGAGGTGCATGCAAAGTACTCTCCTTATGTGTAAGTAGAATAGAGGAGTCATCGTCAGAAAACTTAGTGAATTTATACAACCTTGACTTGTGATCCACCTCACCAATTGCAATAATGGAATTGTCATGCATGTCAATTACTGAAACTGAATCCGATGTAAATTCAACCTTTTTACCTTTCTGAGTGGTTTGATAAACTGAGAGTAGATTCATAGAAATCTTTGGAACATGTAAAAAATTCTCAAAAATACCATTATGGAGTTCCACTCTCCCGTCTCTTGCTACTGCTATTGGAGTATCATCCCCCATGAGAATAGGGGGTCTTGAGCATGGACTCAAAGAAGAGAAAACTTCCTCTTTCATTTCCATATTATGGGATGCACCAAAATCTATAATCCATGAATCAGATGAGGAATGAATTGCAACCAGAGCATGATGATTACCTTTCTTAGGAGAAGGATCTTCTTCCTTCTGCTTCTTGATTCCCTCTGGAATGAAGTTTCCAAGGTTGTTCTGCTGAAGTATCTATGCTATAATATCGATTTGTTTCTTTATGTATGTGGATTATTCATGATTCGGTTTATTGCAGTAAGTGCACTGCTTTCCATTCTTCTTCTTCTTGGAATCTGAAGAGTCTTTGGAACCTGAAGAATCATTAAAGGGTTTGGAATATCCCTCCTTCCCGTTCTATTTGGATGACCCTTTTCCATCATGCATGGTGAGTGCATGTGCTTTTGGTTTTTTCATTAGGACCATCTATATGATTTTTGTCTGCTCTTGTGTAAGAGACTTAATGAACTGAGACAACGTAGGCATTTTCCAATTTGTTCCAAAAAGACATCTGCCAGAATGGAAATTGGAGACATATACAGCGTATTCCGGTCCTAGCTTGGCCAAGATTGTTAGAATAAGTTGTTTCTCTTGTGTAGACTTGTTAATACCACATTCACCCAAGCTCAAAATCAAAGATTTAAATTTAGTAAATAAATCATGTATATTATCAAAACTTTTAGGGTCTAAGGTATTCAACTCTACCTCAAGCATATGACATCGCATCTCATCCTTCTTTCCAAAGAGTCTTTCCAAGGTGGTCCAGATCTTGTTTGGAGTCTTTCATGTGACAACATGAAACCATAAATCAGTGGAGATTAACTCAAGAAGTAGTCATGTGGCCTCATCCTTATGGTTCGCCCATCTCATCTTCTTAATCGTTGATGTAGGTTCTCTTTCTGTCACCATCGTCAAATTATACAGTCATTTCCTTCTGAGTTGGAATTCTGCCTTGGGATTCCAATCAAAATAATTGTATGGTGTGAGGATTACCACCAAGTTTGAATGTATAATAGTTGTCCTATCCATCTCTCCCACTATTTCTAAGAACCCCTAAAAATTTACTCTCAATCTGCAAGTGAAAAATTAAGAAATCACGGTAGAAATGGCACTTTAAGTGAAAATTCGTATTAGTTTCAAGAGATGATATTCCGACTTACTTTTTGAGCAAACGGTGAGGAATATCTTCAAACGGTTGAAAAATCACTTGTATAATGGGTCGATTTACTTTCCACGCGAGTCGTTTCCTCAAAAACCTAATATTTTGGGAGCAACCACTGTAGAAAGGTATGGCCACGGATTCATATCAATTTTAGGAGGCTATATTACACGATATTTTCTGAGCAAATGGTGAGGAATCTCGTCAAACGGTTGAAAACCCACTTTCAGAATGGGTTGATTTACTTCTCACGCGAGTCATTTCCTCAAAAACTCAATATTTTGGGAGCAATCACTATAGAAAGGTACGACCATAGATTCGTATTAGTTTCAAGAGGTTATCTTTCGGATTACTTTCTTAGAAAACGGTGTGGTTTCTCACCAAACAGTTGAAAACCCACTTGTGGAATGGGTCGATTTACTTCCTAAATGGGTCGTTTCATCAAAACATTAATACTTTTGGAGAAATAATTGTTGAAAGGTACGACCACGGATTTAGCTCGTCGAAACTTTGATTTTCCTTATTCTTTGTCTTTCCTAGCTTGCTCCAAGCAACGTAGCTATGATACGATGTCATTGTTTCATGGAAACCTGCACAGGAGATCTAGCTAAAGCATGCACAAACAAAGCTTATCAAGAAAAGGAAGAGAGATACACAATGAAGAATGAGAATCAATGTATATTATTATCTTATCAATGAGTGAGTGATATTCACTCATATAGGCAATGACATCATATAATTAGGAATGAATGCATAATAGTGATGGTCTAAGATTAGAAAGTCTAAAATAGAACTAGTCTGTTAAATGCCACTGAACTAGTATTACTCCCATTGAACTAGTGTGTCGAAAATAGATATTTCTCCAACATCAAGAACCTCTCATTCTTCATCTTTCATACTTGTCGATTACTTTTATTTTCTGCACAATTATAGGAAAAGATCCTTCTGATATATATAGTCTTCCATTTGCATATTCCATAACTGGTAGTTTTGGTCGTTAAATTTCTCAACCCTAAACTTTCCATCTTTCTTTATTTCTCCCACTCGAACTAGGAACCCTCTTTTCCTATGAGTTACCTCTCGCTCTAATACCAATTGTTAGAAAAAGAGGACTGCAGAGCAATAAAATAAAACAAATGTGGAAACAAAACACATAAGATACACAATAAAATAGAGACACGGGTATATGTGGTTCACCCAATATGATCTACATCCACCAGATAAATTGCCAAGTCCTTCCTTTATTAGTATACAACAAATGAAGGGGTACAACCTAAAACACACTCGTTATAACTTCCTCTTCTTTCTCTCATAGTCTCCTCTCTTAAAATACAATATTCACTCGCATACCCAGTTGCAATACAATTCCCTTATACATAAAAGAGGGTTTCCTTCTAGGAAAAAAAAACCCTAACATAACTTCTACTACCATATCTACAACCTAATGATGAAAAATTCATATTGATTACAAAATTACAACATTTTACAAGGCAAATTTCCTAAAAAATCCTCTTCGGGAGTGTTTCCACCACCACACACCCCCCATCAAGAAATGGGATCCAAACACATCTGAAACAAGACCTATGAATAAGGAATATAATCAGGCTCCACAACCAACAAAATAGAGAGAGAAAATAATATTCCCATCACTTCTCTCTCATTGACTTATGTAAACACATACTTTTGTTAGAGATGTGAGAGCTAGAGTGAACTAATATCCTTGTTCTCTTCTTTATTTTATTTTTCTCTTTTTTTCTTAAGCATTGGGGTTATCGGGGGGGAATTCAAGGGAATACTAGGCTTATGGTTTTTTTTTTCTGAGACAAAGATGAATAAGGTTTGGGATAAACCTTTGAGTATCAAAAGAAACATTTGATCTTGTATCTCTTGTGAGAGAAGAGGACTAGGGATTTGTGGTGTTTGAAAACCCTAATGCTACTTGGTTTGCTTCTTGTGGAGAAGATAGAGGGAGATGATCTTTTCCACTTGTGAGATGCAAGTGTATGTGCCAAGGAGGGCATGTTGATGTGTATGCTAGCTTGTTAAGGATCTTTCATAGAGTGACTAGATTTGATTAGGAATGATTCCTAACTAAAGGAGTTGGTGACTAGGGTTTTATTATGGTTTTCCTAGATAAGGTTTGGAGAGCATGACTTGTACCAACTTGTATTAATATATGGTATGTACTTGTACTTCATCTTATACAAAATATGAATTGGTCTTACTGTCAAAAAATTATGTACTTGTAGATTTTATTTTCATATTATGTTATCTTCATGACTGAGTAGCTTCTAGAGTTGGTTTTATGTGTTTTGATTTGATATAACATTGAGTATTTTTGTTAAGTGATTTAGAAAACATATGGAAGTTAAAGGGGAAATCTTACTATTGTAATAAACCTATTTTCATAAGTTATTTCCAGATCAATTATATTATTTGGAAATGTGTTGTAAGTGATAAAACATTATTGGAATGAAGTACATGTGTTCAATATTTATTTTCTTGACTATTGTGTGTTGATTATTGAATAGAAGTTAAATATATAGTGTTGTAATTTACGTTGCAAATTTAGTCCTAAAGCTAAATTTTCATAGGAAATAGATCCTGGAAAGCTCATGGTTGAGGTGAATTTTTTGAATTTTCGTTAAGAAGAAATTATTAAAATTTCCACAAGCTTATTTGACTAAGGTTTCTCTCTTAGTGAAGAGGGAGTTGGATAGTTTAGTTCTTTCACCCTGGGAGAGGTGATTAACCTAGTATAGGTTGATTGGGTGTGAAATCTTGAGGCGCCCAGGATAAGTGTTTGAATCCTGGAAGGGTTGTTCTAATTTATCTGTTGTTGATATTTCATTGAGGTATGCTTCACATTTGCATGATGATTATTTTCGGTTTTAGAGAGTGTGACAAGTTGGATGGTGCTTCCAATTTCATACCTTGGATGTTTAGGTTGCGAATGATGTTTGAGAAGGTTGAGCTTTGAGATCATATTGAGAAAGACTTCATTACACCTACCAATCCAACATAGTTGGCCACATATGTTAAGGAGACCAATGAAAAGAGAGACATTTTTTTATTCTATGAAGGATTACTTCATCTCTCTCATTGTAGAAAACATGATTTCTAAGTTGATGTATGAAGTTTTCGTTCATTTATATTAGAGTTATTTTGTCTCTAGACAGATACTCTTGCGAAACTTTCATCCATCCACATGACCAACATATATATTGTGGTGAGCTACTTGGCTAGGTCATAGAGTTGAGATATTAGTTGGATGTGATAGGGAGAAAAGTGGAGAATAAGGAGTTAGTGTCCATTGCCTTCAATGGACTTGTTCTATATTGGAAACCTTTTTTCCAAAGAGTTTGTGCTCATGAGAATTTACCAAATTATGTGAAGCCTTGGGATAACCTTGTGTAGGAAGAAATTAGGTTGGAGTATTTTTCAGAGTAGTAAAAGGAAGTAGAAAACCCAAACCTCATTCAAAGGATGAGGAAGGGAAGCAAAAAGGGATACAAAATGGGTAAGAAGGAAGATTCACATTTAGGAAATAAAATTTGAGTAAGGTGAAATGTTTTAAGTGTCACCAATCATAGCATTATGCTAGTCAGTGTCCATAGAATAAGAGGAATGCCAAGTAGATATAGATTGCAACCGGTACTGTAGCAAGAGTGGATGTGGAATCATCCCATCTTGAGATGACATTCTCCATGGTTTATTATGTATCTTCTAATATCATGTCAATTGTTGGATGGTATGTGAATAGTGTAGCATTGAGACATATGACATGATATTAGACTCTCCATCATGCTTTAGGAGAAAGTGGGAGGTATGATTGTTGAGTTAATCATGTAAGAGGATTGATCTCCATTTCCTTCTAGACATCATCAAATGATGTTCTTGAATCCAATGATGTTTTTTTTGTTCTTGGTTTGAAGAAAAATATTGTTCAAGTTTATTGTATAGTAGATCTTCAATGTAGAGTTTCATTTGAAGGACAACATTACATTGTCGGTGATTGTAGTATAGCTAATCTAAGGACTTTAGCTAGAGGTCTATGAGATGGTGGCCTTTATAGGATTGTTTTTAATCTTATGGAACTTGTACATACCACTGGGAAGATGGATGAGCATTATAGTTTTGATGAGACATATGTAGAGAATGTATGAGAGGATGCCATGGATATAGGTTCAAAACCTATTATTGAATTAATGATTAATTCCAATCTCATAGTTGATGGGAGTATTGAGGAGTATCAAGATATGGTTGTTATGATCTCTCAGAAAGAGGGAGTTGACATTGATGTGATTCTTTCTCTAGTTACCAAAGGATTCTCTTGAGAAGAGAGAGTTAACCTTATGGATGGTTTTTCTTCAACTAAAAGAGGTTTTGGGGTGCATGGGTGAATGCCCATTATTATTATAGTTTATTGGAGGCCCCATGTGGGTTATTGCTTACACTAAAAGCTTGGTATTTTAGGATCAATGTGTGACTTTGATTTTTATATTTGTTGTTTCGATAGATCTGATCCACTTGTCTTGGTCTTGTATTTTTTTATATTTGTTGTTTCGATAGATCTGATCCACTTGTCTTGGTCTTGTATGGGGTTGTGATAATCTTGACAGGATGCCCTGAACAACTCATTATTTGGTGTTTGAATATTGCAGCCTATGAAGTTGATATGAAGGATGTTGGAGTTTTTCATGTTGCTAATGGTTGAGGGTCATGTTCCTTCATATTCATAGGTGATCAATGTTCTTTAGAGGTTTAATATGCTATGATAGTATCTTTTTTTTTTTGCTACAATGATATTTCTAAAGATGATAGGATACGCATTCTAGCACAATGGAAAGCTATGGTAAACCAAGGTGTGAAGGTTGATGATGATGTGAGGTACTATAATTCACATGTATCTCCTTCAATGATTGAAGGGAGTAAGGATATTGTTATTCCATAGGTTGGTTCAAGGGATAGAGTAGAATCAGAGCCAAGTGTGGACAAGGTGAGATTGGGGATGGATGTGCTCCCTATTAGAATATAATGGATGTGATCGTTTTACCATCGAAAATATCACTATTTTCACCCAACCATAAGTCAAATCCACCCTCCAAGCACTTTAACCTTGATAGAGAATCATTCTGGAAGAAGACCTTAGGCTAGATAGCCAAACAAAGGGTAGTGCACCTTTCCCCAAGGATAGTGCACCAAACAAGAGCTAATCAAATAGTCCAAACCATAACCAAGAGATAGTCCAAGCCAAAACCAAAATCTTCTAGCTCTAGTAGCTGCAACAACAACTCTCCTCCAAACTTGTGCACAAACTAGGCAACTATAGTGGGAAGAAGTGCTTCTCTGCAATTCTGAGAATGCCTGCTAGAATGAAGACTGGCCTCATGTATTTATACTAATTCTGGCTAGCTGTCTAGGTTGACTTCTCATTATGGATACCTATTTACTTATTATATATTATTTCTTCTGGCCAACTTATTCTCTTGGAGGATAATAACCTAATACAAATTATCCTCTTGAGATGACTTGTCTTCTAGGGTTATTAGCCAACTCATTAGGGTTTCTTCTTGCTTCCCATAATATTCTATTCTCGACAGGTTTACACGTGGAGGTAAATACCTCCTACAATTACCATAATATCAACACTCCCTTCTAGCTAGGGAGGTATTGAAGGTAATGGTCCTAAGAACAAACATACCATTTACCCGGTAGCACCAACATAGTTGTATAGACTATCAATGTCATCAATTGCATCATCTCTTGAAACCATACTCCAACTGAGTAATCAGACATGATGTTGGATAATTCACTCACTCCATAGAGTGACACAAGAACCATTCTTCTAATTTGGACATATGTCCTAGAAGAATAAATGTCCTGGACCATTTTTCGTCGGGGAACTATCTTTCCATTGATCATCCATCTAGATGATAATCATTTCCAACATTTTTTATAGTATTCAAGGAAATCGGAACAATATCATTCAATAGAACACAACTATGTCTATCCATAGTAGTACACAACTACAATCCAATGGTACACTACCACACCAAGTAGCACACATGTACTTGATTAGTGACGTATAGTCACAAATAGTGGAACACATCCACCACAGTAGTATACATCTATTGCCTAGAGACATACAGTCTTCATAACAATCATCTGATATCAACCTGCACAGAAATAATGTTATGATATAAACTGAATCATCTGGGCCATTCTTCCACTCACATCTGTGATATATTGGAAGAGCATCTGCCCTCAGAAGGTCAAACATCAATGATGAGATATCTGGAATATTCTTCTCAAGCAAGGAATAATAACTATCTTGATTTCTGAGCTTGGACCATTCCCCACCTTGGGCCATTCCTCCGACACTAGGAAAAGTGTAACCTGGAGAGAATGAGTCTTCCCTAAGGAATGTATGTCCCTGATTGTTGAACATGGACCATTCCCCACCCTTGGCCATTCCTCTGGCACTAAACAAAGTGCAACCTGGAGAGAATGAATCTTCCCTAAGGAATGATTGTTCAGACCATTTCCTAAGGAAATGGTTGTCCTGCACCAACCTCCAAAATGGACAATTCCCCATGTTAACCACAATAGGAAATCATTGTCCGGCAAGGCAGGCCAGTCTTCTTGAGTAACCCTCAAGAAGAGAGACTACCCTAGACCATTCCCCATGGTAACCACAATGGGAAATCATTGTCTATGGTACATCAACAATCCCTTGAACCATTTTCATTACGAAAATGATTGTTCGATCTAGACCATTTTCCAAACTGGAAAATGCCTATCCATCAGAAATCTCAAGCCACTTTTCGAACTGGAAAGGAACTACTCATCCTGGACCATTTTTGAACTGAAAAGTGATTGTCCATCAATCAATAACACATCAGTGCTCCCTCCCAACCTGGGAGTCATCTCTTCCTTTTTCAATAAGGAAGTCGTCTCCATGAGCTCCAACTTGAGTACACAAACTCTTTCATCTTGGACAAAATATTTACCAAAATGTTTACTTATATGATCATCTATGGAGATATGTATTGGAGAACCACTTTCTCCTTTATGGACTTCATCACAGATAATGTAATGCTTGATTTCAAATGTACTTCAGTCTGGAATACTGGTTTTCTCTGAAGGCTTCATGTAGATCTGATCAATAAAGTATATTATTGTTGGATTCCTCTTGGATCCTGCTAGCTCACAACATCGTGGCAAGGGTCAAACTGGAACATATCCATGTGGCACTTCTTCTGTCATCATGAGATATTTGTCATGGATTGGAAATCCATCATCCTAATCTTCTGAGTAATCATTCTGATACAATATGTTTGTTATAGAAAATCTTCACCACACTTCTACTGTGCATTGGAGGTTCTCCACCAAGTTGTCTTCTTCCATTTACATACAAGGGTCTCTTTCTAGTATGCCTCAAATCCTTGAGGTTTCTCTTCATATGCTCTTTGTTCAATTTCTCTCGAGAACGGTCTTTGCATTCATCTGATGTAGAACTCCAACCCATGGATATTTCAGATGATATAATGACTCATGCAGAGGTATGTCTGGTTTACTAGAACAAGTAATCATCGTAATCTTCTCCCTCCATCTGGGAGAACCTCTAGTTCTGGATCTTGCAATGCTTGCATTCATATACATTGTTCTTCATCACAATTTCCAGTTCCTTTGCTTGATTGATTTTAGTGAGTTCATATCAAGCTGGTAATCTTGTGACTCTCGATACAATGACTGGTTGTTTTGGCTTCTCTTTCTTTCTTGGAATCTTCATGTTCTTCCTCATGTTTTTCTTTAGCTCTTGGGTTCATGGAGTTTCTTATATATTCCATGCCCTAAATATTCCACTTCTTCCTTTCATCATAGGATCACAGACGTGGATGGAAAAACAAGGATACGTTAAGGCTTCTCTTCGAAGAAGACTTCTTCTAAGGTCGAACTAAACACGTACTCCCTTTCATGGCTGCTACCATGAATATATACTTCATCATATTCAATGGATCATAGGATTAGCTCCCTCATAATCCTTGCTTCATGTATGAGTGCATGTTTTTCTTTTGGAAATATATAATTGGCTCCCTCCATATAACAGATTCCATGTTTTGATCTACATCCTTATTGTCTTCTGCAAAGTGTCATAAGTCTTTCTCCAATTTCCTCTTGATTGTTGACTTCTTTCTGTCTTTGCTTCTTCTAAGTTTCTTCAAGATTGATTATGATTTCGGCTTAACTTGTAATAACTTCCACATGATTTGTTTGATGTATTTCATC